>JASVEL010000692.1:0-132500 GCA_032618575.1 Nicotiana noctiflora
TCTGTGTACGCTTCGAGCGCTCAGTAATATAATTGCCTTGATGGCTTGTGATTCCCTGGTCGAGGGGCGAGATATAATCTTTGTGAGTTCACGTTGGGCCAGTCGGGAGGACTTGAGGCCAGATCTTTTTCTATGACATGAGCACCAAGGTGCTGATTTTGTGAGTTGGTATTATGAAACTTATATGATCGGTATTGTCCCTAACTGTGGAAAATGGCAGCTGATAACGTATGAGCTGTTAGGTGTTAGATTCTAATTTTAATCTGTTGTGTAGCCCCGAGCTATGGGCATGGTAAATATTTATCATATCTCTTAGTTGGAAGGTAAAGTGCCTTACGTATAGTAAAACGAGTTTAGACTCAGAAAGACTAAAGTGATTATGCTATGTGTACCCTGGTGGAAGGTGTTGTACTGAAATACTAGATTGAGGCAAAGTAGGTGGGTTGATTCTGATGTGTAATTGAAGGGTATTTGATATATGTTATAATTCGAGCAGGTGCATCGCATGTCCATGCATCAATTTTGATAATATAACCCGTGTAGTATTGAGATTAATGTTGTTGATAAACATTGTGATGTCTTGTTGAGTTGTGGATGTATTGTTAGGATGGTTTTGGTGATTCTATGGCAGGTGGATAGGCCGAATTACAAAGGAAACTCTGTCGAAAGTTTTGAAAAATTTGGGACTTAGAAAAATATTTTTGTCGCCTGGAGAGTAGGCTTAAATGTTGAGTGTGAATAAATGCAAGAATTGCAGAGGAGTTAAGGTCTCTGATGATTCGATTCTCTGTCAAGCTTGTAAATGACTCGAGTTTAATCTCACCATAACATTGTGGCATCATTTGAGTAAAGAATGCTATGAGCAGCTAAAAGTGCTTTGATGTATGGCTCCGAGCCAAGTTGGGGAGGTTTTTATTGATTAACTAATTGCACTATTGTGTGCTATGTTTGTTCTGTCTCCAAGTATGTTGGGAAAATTCTGATAAAGGTTATGGTGCTTCGTAGATGTGAAGAAATACTAGGATGTTTTGAACTGCTATTGGTAAAGAATGTTTGGTGTATAGAAAAGAAAGATAGCTAATTGTATCTGTATGTAATCATGTTCCGCGATGTCAGAGTTCTAACAAGGCACGAGTGGTTCGATTCAATAAGACAGTTGAATTATAATTTAATAAGGGTGAAAGACGCCCGAGAATGGTTTTGCGGTGTTTAAGATTTTGCTTGTAACAGTCAGGTGTATTAAGATTGTGTATATGGCTAAAGACGGTGGTTTCGTTAGAAGGAATCAATACTTGTGTTATGTTATGTGAATGATGGGATTCTATGTATCCGTATTGGGAGGTAATGATAACGAATTCCAAATCGCAGGAAGTTCTTCAAAACAAAGTATTGTAGAATGTGGTACTTTTGAGAAACATTGAGAGAGTATTCAGCGGCCTGTGAGCCTTAGACCGTGTAGTCTTATGTATGAGTCTCGTGTGGTAACCTGAGTTGATGTATTGTGGTGCTACAGTAAAGGCTAATATTAAATTAAAGATGAATTAGAAAGGAAATTGGTTAAATGGGACAGCTTGATAATGAACCGAAACGGTGTAATAAGGATAAGATTAATTCCTGGCATGTGTTCGAAGTAATGAGTCTTGCAGGTATTGTGCAACAAAGCTCTTGTGTGCTGGAAGTTTGCTTAGCTGGGTTTGGGTAAAAGGGACTCAGTCCTGGCAGTTCATCTTGTGCAATAAATTAGGAGAAAGAGTTTGTGATGTGTTCTATCGTGGTTTGAAAAGGAGTATATTTCGGTCGGTATGCGAAACATGGAATGTGTATTGACTTTTCTTCTATATGGGATCATGAAGGTCCTTGACTAGTTGAGTGCGCGATGTTGAGGCGGAGGAAAGGGATATGAATTTCCATGTTGTCTTAGTGTGATATGGTATACACGATGTGTTATGGAAAGTCGATAATGGTATATTCTAGGTTTTGAGATCAGTTCATAATATATGGGAAGTCAATAAAATTATTGAGCAGCGCGGACAGCTGCTGGTGATTTAAGAAACGATCTTTCTGGTGATTAAGGGAAAAATGGTACCGCTATTCTAGTGATTTGGCAGGGTATATGGTAAAAAAGGGACAAGGTAATGTAAACTGATAATATCTAGTGGTAGGGTGGTATTCTCGTGTTGGATCGACTGTGATGATTAAGTTGTTGATGGCATAGGGAAATTTCTGAATGACTTTCGTGGTATGAATGGATGCTTGATGTGTGTTATGTATTCGCACAGTGGAGTGTGGAATCAGGCTAGAAGTTCTCGTAATATGCCTATGCAGTGGTTGTATATCGTGTGTATCTGCACCATTTAGCGATTACTAGAAATTGGAAGCCCTAGTGGCTCTCTCTTAGCTTGATATGATGAATTTGGGTTATGAGACTTGATTGCAGACTGGTTGTCATAAGTCAGGTTGCTTAGACTAATGTCTTATGGGCTATGCCGGAAATGCCACAGGTTGCATGGCGGGGTGCATCGGATTATGTTATAGCAAAGTGGTTTGTACTCCAAAGACTAGCGAACGACTTGGAATGATTGCTTTCCCTAATTAGGCCTTTGTGACGGATGTCAGCATAGAGGTTTCTACTATTGATTCAGTTCCGGTATTGAGGGACTTCTTATTTTTGGATGCATGTTCTAGTATAAGTTGACTTGGATTCGGTGTGCATTTCTTTTGCGAGAGTTTTGCGTGGATCGGGTGGCACGCCGCCACGGGTTATTTGGATCGGGTGGCACGCCGCCACAGGTATGGTATCTGGATCGGGTGGCACGCCACCACAGGTAGGTTATTTTGAGCAGGTTGCACGCCGCAACCGTGTGATATGGAGAATAGCTTTTCTGTACGCTGCCTTGTGTACAATACTTCCTAGTCTTTGAGGAAAGTCAGTGTTGGGTGTTGCTCGGCAAATGGCGCATCGGTTGTGTCCTTACAAGATTTGATGGCGTATATTATTGTTTCACCGTGGGTGAGATTGATTGCTTGAGTTCAGACCTAGATCCGTGCGTGGCTAACTGTTTTGAGCATGATGAGATGACTTGAGGTGCTTCATGGGTAATAGTGTTTGGATGGAATCATAAGTTGTGGCAAGGCCATATGATGTTATGACCTCTCGAGGAGAGTTTAGGTACTCTATTTCTGTAATGTGAGACGGGATCTCAGTCCTATGTTATGATGGTACTGAGGAATTGAATTACAGCTCTTGTGTTTGAGTTAGTTGTCATGAGTTGAGTATGTTCAATCGTCTCCTATTTGAGCCTGTGTTGTGCTCGTCGTGGATTAGGCCGGTGTTGAGGTGTCATATCACCAGTGCGGTGTGTTATAATCAAAATGATCGTTGGAGCCATTAATGAGTGCGGGCATATGTGATTTCAGTTCGTTAGAAATGTAATATCGAGGTTTTGCTCCGAAATCTATTATGATATTAGTTAAAAGGGAAATGGAATCATGCATGGATGACCTGAGAAATGGATTTGATATATCGTGTGTTTCAGCTGCCGTGGGCAATATATGAAGATATTGGAACAAGAATTTCGCTAACGAGAAAGGTTTTTCAGTAATATTTGGTTATCGTGGGAAATTGTTGCGATTAGAGGCCATCGTCTCGAGTGATTGGATTGTTTGGTACACCATAAGATCTCTCCTGGAGTGGCGAGTATGGGCTATTACAGTTGGTTCGAGTGTATTCTGAATATAGACGTGGGATTCAGATTTGGTATATGATTTCGGAGGTGCAATGTGGTCTATGTTTCAGATGGACTGTGAAAGTTCAGCTATATTGTGTTATCAGACTTATGATGGATAGGGTGACGTGGTACCACCCCGCATATATGCTTGGTAAGGTCAGTCAGGTATTAGGTTGCTTCTAGTACAACTCTAGGTACGCTCGAGGACGAGCGTTTATTTAAGTTGGGGAGAATGTAACGACCCAGCCCGTCGTTACGGGAGTTATCGCCCCATTTTCTCCATTTAATACTTCAATATGCTAACTTATATGTGTTTGGAAAGTTAGAAGCAAATCGGAGGGAATTTAGATAGAAATAAGGCCATAAATCTCTTTATGAGAAGAATAGGTTGGAAAAGTCAACCGAATATTGATCGATCAGTTAGACAGCTCGAAATTCAGATTCTGATGATTCGACTAGTTTCGGGGGATCATTTATGACTTAGGAGAGCAATCGGAATCGAATTCGGAGGTCCGGTGTAGTTTTAGGCTTGAATTGGCTAAGGTCGAATTTTGGCGAAATCCGAATGGTAGGTGAGATTTTGATCCGGGGCTTGGAACGAAATTCCGAGAGTTGCAGTAGCTCCGTTAGGTGATTTTGGATATGCGTGCAAAATTTCAGGTCATTTGGAGGTGTTTAGGTCGGGTTTTAGATCAAATGTTAGTTTCGAAAGTTTTAGAAGAACTTAGGCCCGAATCCGATGTAAATTTGGTGTTTTGATGTTAGTTTTGGTGATTTGAGACTGAAACTAAGTTTGCATGATCATATGTGACATCTTAATATGTTCGTATGCGGTCCCGAGGAGCTCGGGTGAGTTTCGGATAGGTTTGGGTTGCGTTGTGCTCGTTTTTCTTATGCTTCGACATCGTTTCTTCAAGCATAAATGATATCATATTGAACAAATGAGCTTGGATTATTGTTTTGAATGAAGAAATAGATCCGTATCGTAATTACGGACCCGTAGCAAAAAGAATCATCGAATTTGGACATCGTATGAGGATTTTATGGCCATTTTACTAAAGCTGGCCAGATTTTCAAGTTAATGACGAAACTGCCCCTGACGGCGTATTAAAAACCTGCACTATTTGCAAATCTTAAAACCTACATATCTCCTTCATTATAAGGTCAAATTGAGTGATTCAAAAGCCTAAATTCATTAGAATTTCACAAGGAATCCATTGGGAGCAGTTAAACGGGTGAACAGTATACCTAGAACGAGCAGGTCGAGTTTTCTTCCAATTTTGGAACGGGAAGAAGCTTCTGAGGTGATTTTTAAGAGAGAAATCAATGGGTAATCGCTGGAGGTAAGTTTCTTGACTCAAAAACATGATTTTATGCTAGAATAAACACCAAAATTCCTGAAATTGGTAGAATTTGTGAAGAACTAGGGCCTAAATCATGAAAACGAATTTTTGGGTTTTGAAAGGCCATTCGAACTCCGATTTCGATAAATTTTATATGCACGGACTCGTGGCGAGACGAGGAATCTGTTGGTATGAATTTCGGAATTTTTCAAGAAGCGGGCCCGGGGTCCGGGTTTTACCAACTTGGTGTATTATTGCGTATTTCGTATAAATTGAATTGGGTTATGTTTCTTTGACCCGTATTTGATATAATTGTTGTGTTTGACTAGATTCTACGCACGAGGTGGCAAATTTGAAGGGAAAAGGTATCGCGGACGAGTCTACGGCCGGCTAGAGGTGAGTAGTTTGTGTATATGGTAGCCCGGGGGTTCGAAACCCCGGCTTAGCACATTGTGACGCTAGTAGGGCGTGGCTCGCACCCCGTGGCAGGTGCGGGACTGATTGTGACCGGGGATTGAGACTTGGTCCATCCCGGATATGGAAAATATGCTATTAGTGATGGAAATACGCTGTGTTTGACATATTTGTGGGCTGTAAGCCTTGTTAGGGGCCTTGTGCCGACCTGTAGTATCCCTAGGGGATAGTATTTATGTGATAGCTATACTTGCTTAATCATTGATCTCAGTCCTGGAATTTGAAATCACACTATTGAAATGTTAAGTCACCGGTTTTTGCAAATTAAATAAAAGTTAAAGTACTTTTCATAAATTATGAACTGGGAACTGGAATTAAGAAAAATGAACTGTTTTTGTGACTTATCTGATTTATGTGGACTGAGGATGGATCGGGCTGCACGCCGCAGCGGTTTATATGAGGATCGGGCTGCACGCCGCAGCGGTTGATATGAGGATCGGGCTGCACGCCGCAGCAGTATTGCGCTTGGGCTGTAGGAGCCCCTCCGGAGTCTGTACACACCCCCAGTGAGCGCCGTCGATGTTAAATGGATCGGGCTACACGCCATAGCGGTTATGTGCATTGCATTGCATCTTTATTTGTTAAATTATTCTGTGGTAGCTGTATTGTACTGTTGATGCTAGTTCGTAGGAGATTTGGACTGTAGTTAGCTTCATACTGTGGTATTCTGTGGATTTCCTTCTTTCAGCTGCTTTTATATATTTATTACTCACCGAGTACTTAGTACTCACCCCTACTCCATGCACCTTCATGTGTAGATTCAGGTACACAGGAGGGATAAACGAGCACTCCAGCTTTTATCAGTATCTATCCGAGTTGCTGAGGTAGCTGCTGGAGTTCGCAGAACCTGGCTTCTCTTCTTATTCTATTTTTCTTTTGTATATAAATTATTCGGACTTTAGTATTTGGTCTAGATGTTGTTATCCGATCTTGTTTAGAGGCTCCAGACTCGTGACCCTAGATCTCTGGGGTGGTTATACAGTTTAGTTTTATTGTTGATAATGATATCCAGGTAAATGATTTGAGCTTCATGCTCGGGATGAGAGTGTAAATGGTCGGGCTTGCCTAGCGGTTGTGTTGGGCGCCATCACGACCGGGATTGGGGTCGTGACAAGTTGGTATCAGAGCCTAGGTTACTAGGCCTCATGAGTCTTGAGCCGGTTGGTGGAGTCTCGCGGATCGGTACTGAGACGTCAGTACTTATCCTCGGGAGGCTGTAGAACCTTTTAGGAAACACTCCACATTCTTGAAATTCTTATCGTGCGTACTTGATTCAGCTTGAGATGTAATCCTTGAAATTCCTTACACACGTCTGTGAGCGCACTCGAGTGCTTAGTGATAAATTTGCCTCGATGGCTTGTGATTCCCCGATCGAGGGGCGAGATATAATCTCTGTGAGTTCATGTTGGGCCAGTCGGGAGGACTTGAGGCCAGATCTTTGTCTATGACATGAGCACCAAAGTGCTGATTTTACAAACTGGTATTATGAAATTTCGTGTGATCGGTATTGTCCCTAACTGTGGAAATGGCAGCTTAATAATGTACGAGCTGTCAGGTGTTAGATCCTTATTGTAATCTGTTGTGTAGCCCCGAGCTACGGGCGTGGTGAATATTTATCATATCTCTTAGTTGGAAGGTAAAGTGCCTTACGTGTAGTAGAACGAGTTTAGACGCAGGAAGACTAAAGTGATTATGCTATGTGTATCCTGGTGGAAGGTGTTGTACTGAAATACTAGATTGATGCAAGGTAGGTGGGTCGATTCTGATGTGTAATTGAAGGGTATTTGATATATGTTATGATTCGAGCGGGTGCAACACATGTTCAGGTATTAATTGTGATAATATGATTCGTATAGTATTGAGATTTAATGTTGTTGAAATGCATTGTGATGTCTTGTTGAGTTGTGGATGTATTGTTAGAATGGTTTGGTGATTCTCTGGCAGGTGGATATGCCAATTTACAAAGGAAACTCTGCCGAAATTTTTGAAAAATTTGGGACTTAGAAAAGATTTCTGTCACCTAAAGAGAGTAGGCTTAACTGTGGTGTGTGTATAAATGCAAGAATTGCAGAAGAGTTAAGGTCTCTGAAGATTCGAGTCTCTGTCAAGGCTTGTAAATGACTTGAGTTTAATCTCACTATAACATTGTGGCATCATTTGAGTAATAATGATATGAGTGGCTAAAAGTGCTTTGATGTATGGCTCCGAGCCAAGTTGGGGAGGTTGTTATTGATTAACTGATTGCACTGTTGTGTGCTATGTTGGTTCTGTCTCTAAGTATGTTGGGAAAATTCTGATAAAGGTTATGGTGCTTCGTATATGTGAAGAAATACTAGGATGACTTGAACTACTATTGGTAAAGAATGTTCGATGTATAGAAAAGAAAGATAGCTAATTGCATCTGTATGTAATCATGTTCTGCGGTGTCAGAGTTCTAACAAGGCACGAGTGGATCTGTTCAATAAGACAGTTGAATTATAATTGAATAAGGGTGAATGACGCCCGAGAATAGCCTTGCGGTGTTCAAGACTTTGCTTGTAACGGTAAGGTGTCTTAAGATTGTGTATGTGGCTAAAGACGGTGGTTTCGTTAGAAGAGATCAAGACTTGTGTTATGATATGTGAATGATGGGATTCTATGTATCCGTATTGGAAGGTAATGATACGAATTCAAAATCGCAGGAAGTTCTTCAAAATAAAGCATTGTAGAATGTGGTACTTCTGGGAAACATTGAGTGAGTATTCAGCAGCCTGTGAGCCCGAGACCGTGTAGTCTTATGTATGAGTCTCGTGTGGTAACCTGAGTTGAGGTATTGTGGTGCTACAGTAAAGGCTAATATTAAATTAAAGATGAATTAGAAAGGAAATTGGTTAAATGGGACAACTTGATAATGAACCGAAACGGTGTAATAAGGATAAGATTAATTCCTGGCATGTGTTCGAAGTAATGAGTCTTGCAGGTATTGTGCAACAAAGCTCTTGCGTGCTGGCAGTTTGCTTAGCTGGGTTTGGGTAAAAGGGACTCAGTCCTGGCAGTTCATCTTGTGCAATGAATTGGGAGAAAGAGTTTGTGATGTGTTCTACCGTGGTTTGAAAGCGAGTATATTTCGGTCGGTATGCGAAGCTGGGAATGTGTAATGAGTATATGGAATCATGAAGGTCCTTGACTAGTTGAGTGCGTTGATGTTTGCGGCGTAGGAAAGGGATAGAAGTTTCCATGTTATCTTAGTGTGGTATGGTATATGCGATGTGTTATGGAAAGTTGATAATGGCATGTTCAAGGTTTTGAGATCAGTTCATAATATATGGGAAGTCGTACAGTAAAATTATTAAGCAGCGCGGGCAGCTGCAGGTGATTTAAGAATCAATCTTTCTGGTGATTAAGGAAAATGGTACTGTTATTCTAGTGATTTGGCAGGATATATGGTCAAAAAGGACAAGGTAATGTAAACTGATAATATCTAGTGGTATGGTGGTATTCTCTTGTTGGATCGACTGTGATGATTGAGTTGTTGATGGCATAGGGAAATTTTTGAATGACTTTCGTGGTATGAATGGATGATTGATGTGTGTTAAGTATTCGTACAGTGGAATGTGGAGCATAGTGAATCATGTGTTATATAGGTAATGGAGACTAGAAGTTCTCGTAATCCGCCTATGCACTGGTTGTATATCGGGGTATCGGCATCGTTTAGCGATAATTGGAAATTGGAAGCCCTAGTGGCTCTTTATTACCTTGATATGATAAATTTGGGTTATGATACTTTATTTCAGACTGGTTGTCATAAGTCAGGTCGTCTAGACTAATATGATATGGACTATGTCGAAAGTGGCACAAATTGCATAGCAGAGTGCATCGGAGTATGCTCCAGCAGGGTAGTTGTACCCAGGACCAGCGGACGGCTGGTAGGTATTGCTTTGTCAGTTGGGTCTTCTGGCGGATATCAGTGCAGAAGCTTCTACCATTAATTTAGTTCCGGTATTGGGGAACTTTGTCGGATGAGTATCTTGTGGCCGAGCTTGAGGTTATATATGTTTGTTGTAATGAGCAATTTGACTCGATGTGCATTTCTTTTTGCGAGAGTTTTGCGTCGATCGGGTGGCACGCCGCCACGGGTTATTTGGATCGGGTGGCACGCCGCCACGGGTACGGTATCTGGATCGGGTGGCACGCCGCCACATGTATGTTAGTTTGAGCAGGTTGCACGCGCAACCGTATAATATGGAGCATAGTTTTTTTTTCTCTTCTATAGGTTACCTTGCGTACTATACCTCCTAGCCTCTGAGGAAAGTCAGTGTTGGGTGTCCCTCGGCAAATAGCGCATCGGTTGTGTCCTTACGAGATTTGATGGCATATATTAATTGTTTTACCGTGGGTGAGATTGATTGCTTGAGTTCAGACCTAGATCTGTGGGTGGCTGACTGTTTTGAGCATGATGAGATGACTTGAGGTGCTTCGTGGGTAATAGTGTTTGGATGGAATCATAAATTGTGGCAAGGCCGTATGATGTTATGAACTTTCGAGGAGAATTCAGGTACTCTATTTCTATAATGCGAGACTGGATCTCTGTCCTATGTTACGATGGTACGGAGGAATTGAATTACAGCTTCTTGTTTGAGGTAGTTGTCATGATTTGAGTATGTTCAAGCGTTTCTTATTGGAGCCTGTGTTGTGCTCATTATGGCTTAGGCCGGTGTTGAGGTGTCATATCACCAGTGCGGTGTGTCATAATCGAAATGATCGTTGGAGCCATTAATGAGTGCGGGCATATATGATTTCAGCTGGTTAGAAAGGAATACATCGAGGTTTGGCTCCGAAATATATTGTAATGTCGGTCAAAAAGGGAAATGGAATCATACATGGATGACCTGAGAAATGGATTCGATATATCGCGTGTTTCAGCTGCCGTGGGCAGTATATGAAGATATTGGAACAAGACTTTAGCTAACGAGAAAGGTTTTTCGGTAATATTTGGTTATCGTGGGAAATTGTTGTTATTAGAGGGCATCATCTCGAGTGATTGAGTTGTTTGGTACACCATAAGATCTCACCCGGAGTGGCGAGTATGGGCTATTACAGTTGGTTCGAGTGTATTCTGAATATAGACGTGGGATTCAGATTTGGTATATGATTTCGGAGGTGCAATGTGGTCTATGTTTCAGATGGACTGTAAAAGTTCAGCTATATTGTGTTATCAGACTTATGATGGATAGGGTGACGTGGTACCACCCCGCATATATGCTTGGTAAGGTCAGTCAAGTATTGGGTTGCTTCTAGTACAACTCTAGGTACGCTCGAGGACGAGCGTTTGTTTAAGTTGGGGAGAATGTAACGACCCAGAGCCCGTCGTTACGGGAGTTATCGCCCCATTTTCTCCATTTAATACTTCAATATGCTAACTTATATGTGTTTGGAAAGTTAGAAGCAAATCGGAGGGAATTTAGATAGAAATAAGGCCATAAATCTCTTTATGAGAAGAATAGGTTGGAAAAGTCAACCGAATGTTGACCGATGACTTTGGCAGCTCGGAATTGAATTCTGATGATTCGACTAGTTTTGGAGGATCATTTATGGCTTAGGAGAGCAATCGGAATCGAATTCGGAGGTCCGGTGTAGTTTTAGGCTTGAATTGGCTAAGGTCGAATTTTGGCGAAATCCGAATGGTAGGTGAGATTTTGATCCGGGGGTTGGGATGGAATTCCGACAATTTTTGTAGTTATGTGATTTGATTTTGGATATGCGTGCAAAATTTCAGGTCATTTGGAGGTGTTTAGGTCGGGTTTTAGATCAAATGTTAGTTTCGAAAGTTTTAGAAGAACTTAGGCCCGAATCCGATGTAAATTTGGTGTTTTGATGTTAGTTTTGGTGATTTGAGACTGAAACTAAGTTTGCATGATCATATGTGACATCTTAATATGTTCGTATGCGGTCCCGAGGAGCTCGGGTGAGTTTCGGATAGGTTTGGGTTGCGTTGTGCTCGTTTTTCTTATGCTTCGACATCGTTTCTTCAAGCATAAATGATATCATATTGAACAAATGAGCTTGGATTATTGTTTTGAATGAAGAAATAGATCCGTATCGTAATTACGGACCCGTAGCAAAAAGAATCATCGAATTTGGACATCGTATGAGGATTTTATGGCCATTTTACTAAAGCTGGCCAGATTTTCAGGTTAATGACGAAACTGCCCCTGACGGCGTATTAAAAACCTGCACTATTTGCAAATCTTAAAACCTACATATCTCCTTCATTATAAGGTCAAATTGAGTGATTCAAAAGCCTAAATTCATTAGAATTTCACAAGGAATCCATTGGGAGCAGTTAAACGGGTGAACAGTATACCTAGAACGAGCAGGTCGAGTTTTCTTCCAATTTTGGAACGGGAAGAAGCTTCTGAGGTGATTTTTAAGAGAGAAATCAATGGGTAATCGCTGGAGGTAAGTTTCTTGACTCAAAAACATGATTTTATGCTAGAATAAACACCAAAATTCCTGAAATTGGTAGAATTTGTGAAGAACTAGGGCCTAAATCATGAAAACGAATTTTTGGGTTTTGAAAGGCCATTCGAACTCCGATTTCGATAAATTTTATATGCACGGACTCGTGGCGAGACGAGGAATCTGTTGGTATGAATTTCGGAATTTTTCAAGAAGCGGGCCCGGGGTCCGGGTTTTACCAACTTGGTGTATTATTGCGTATTTCGTATAAATTGAATTGGGTTATGTTTCTTTGACCCGTATTTGATATAATTGTTGTGTTTGACTAGATTCTACGCACGAGGTGGCAAATTTGAAGGGAAAAGGTATCGCGGACGAGTCTACGGCCGGCTAGAGGTGAGTAGTTTGTGTATATGGTAGCTTGAGGGTTCGAAACCCCGGCTTAGCACATTGTGACGCTAGTAGGGCGTGGCTCGCACCCCGTGGCAGGTGCGGGGCTGATTGTGACTGGGGATTGAGACTTGGTCCATCCCGGATATGGAAAATATGCTATTAGTGATGGAAATACGCTGTGTTTGACATATTTGTGGGTTGTAAGCCTTGTTTGGGGCCTTGTGCCGACCTGTAGTATCCCTAGGGGATAGTATTTATGTGATAGCTATACTTGCTTAATCATTGATCTCGGTCCTGGAATTTGAAATCACACTATTGAAATGTTAAGTCACCGGTTTTTGCAAATTAAATAAAAGTTAAAGTACTTTTCATAAATTATGAACTGGGAACTGGAATTAAGAAAAATGAACTGTTTTTGTGACTTATCTGATTTATGTGGACTGAGGATGGATCGGGCTGCACGCCGCAGCGGTTTATATGAGGATCGGGCTGCACGCCGCAGCGGTTGATATGAGGATCGGGCTGCACGCCGCAGCAGTATTGCGCTTGGGCTGTAGGAGCCCCTCCGGAGTCTGTACACACCCCCGGTGAGCGCCGTCGACGTTAAATGGATCGGGCTACACGCCGTAGCGGTTATGTGCATTGCATTGCATCTTTATTTGTTTAAATTATTCTGTGGTAGCTGTATTGTACTGTTGATGCTAGTTCGTAGGAGATTCGGACTGTAGTTAGCTTCATACTGTGGTATTCTGTGGATTTCCTTCTTTCAGCTGCTTTTATATATTTATTACTCACTGAGTACTTAGTACTCACCCCTACTCCCTGCACCTTTGTGTGCAGATTCAGGTACACAGGAGGGATAAACGAGCACTCCAGCTTTTATCAGTATCTATCCGAGTTGCTGAGGTAGCTGCTGGAGTTCGCAGAACCTGGCTTCTCTTCTTATTCTATTTTTCTTTTGTATATAAATTATTCGGACTTTAGTATTTGGTCTAGATGTTGTTATCCGATCTTGTTTAGAGGCTCCAGACTCGTGACCCTAGATCTTTGGGGTTGTTATACAATTATGCTTTATTGTTGACATAAATGTTCGGGTAATTGATTTGAGCTTCATGCTCGGGATGAGAATGTAAATGGTCGGGCTTGCCTAGCAGTTGTGTTGGGCGCCATCATGACCGGGATTGGGGTCGTGATGTAGGTTGTCTTTCTGGATTTAGTAGAGACATAATCAATTTTTGGATTTCTTCGATATCTGATTGTCGTTGTTCCTTTGAATTTGAATATATTAATAACTGGTCTCTTGAATAATAACTCCAAATAACATTTATGTTTAGATAATTATGTGCTAGCTCATTGATGATTGTAGATATTCCAATAATCCTTTTATTTGCATAAAAGCTGGGTATTTCGCATTAAGGTATTTCTTGTTGTTGTCCTATCTCTTCTGGTAAAGAAAAAGAACAAGAAAATAAATTACAACTTGAGATAAATAGATTCAAAGAACAATTACAAGAAGAAAAATTAGAAATAATTAGAACAGAAGAAATAAATGAACCAAATAATAATAGCGATTTAGAAAATTATTCAGAAACAAGCGAAACATATACGGAAATCTTAGAAAATATAGCACAAGTCGAACAAAATGAAGAAGGTAGAAATGATCGTATAGAAATAAATGCGATAATAGATGAAAAACCTAGTACATCAGGAAAAAAAGATACACAAATAGAGCAAAAAAGTTATATAAATTATGAAAATAATTATAAGAAAACATATAGAAATGATAGAGAACCAAGATATACAAAATGGATTCCAACACAAATACCAACAACAATACAAAATTATTTTTTAGATCTAGACTGTGTAAAAGATATAAATAAGACAATCCAGTTATGGGTAGGATACATGACGAAACAGATTATAGACAATAAAATAGGAATATCAGATGTACCAGAATACATAGAAAGAACATTAATAGGAACAACTAAGTTATGGTTACAAAATATAACTAAAGATGCCTTAGGAGTATTAAGAAATGATAAAAAACTAGATGGTGAAAAAGCCACAACAGCTATAGAAATTTTGCATAAATATGAAACAACTATAAGAAATGAATTTAGTAGTGCAGAAACAGAAGTAGTAGAACAACATAGAGAAAAAATATTAAATAGAAATTTAATGTCAAAATTAGCAATATGTAATATGTGTTACATAGACGAATATACATGTGCATTTAAAGAATTTTACTATAAAGGAATATATAGTATAGAAGAAAGTAAAGAAATAAGAAAATTATATTTTTCAAAATTACCAAAACCATTTAGTTCAAAAATATTAAAAGATTGGAATAATGCAGCATTACAAGATACTTTAGGAGCAAGAATTAAATACTTACAAAATTGGTTTGCAGAATTATGTGAAAAACATAAAGAAGAAATTAAAATGGAAAAAAGGTTAATAAAAAACTTAGCATGTTGTAAAGATAAAACAGCACCCCAGTATGGATGTAATAAAAGATACTATAATAAAAATCATAATAAAATTAAGAAATATAAAAAGTATAAGTCAAAATTTAAGTATAAAAAACCTAGACGAAGATATTATGTAAAGAAATTTAATAACAAAAGGCAATACCGACCTAAGAAAAAATTATCAGAATGTAAATGTTATAATTGTGGAAAACTAGGACATTTAGCAAAAGACTGTAAAATACCTAAAAATTAAAGAGCTAAGCAAGTATCAGAAATAATAATAAACGACGAAGAATACGTACAAATGGAATACATAGACTATGAATTAGAAAGTAATGATAGTATATATGAATTATCACAAAATGAATTAGAAAATGAATCAATACTAGAATCAGATAATGAAGACAATGAATTAACAGATGACTGAAAAAGAAATAAATATAATAACCCAAGAAGAATACCAAGATGAAGAATCTATGGAACAAAAAGTAATATTTGATGAAAATATATTTGAACAAATAAAAGGAAAAGAATTAGACTTAAGTGTAGAAAAAATATTAGATATACCAAAAATGAAAAATTGGTTCAAAAGAAGTAAAGAAGAATACTATATAATTAGCCAAAGAGAACATATAATAGATTGTAAATACACCAAAGGAAAAGCTAAAATACCAATAATAAATAAACGTATAATAAATAAAGAAATACAGGATATAAGAGCAAAAAACCCAATTAAATATGTACATCTAGGAGGAACATAAATATTAATAAAAGCATGTTTTAGAGAAGGGATAGATAAACCAATAGAAATTTATCTAGCAGATGATAGAATTATACAACCTATAGAAAAAAGTATAATAAGTGCAGTACGAGGAAATTTGATATACCAAAAATTTAAGTTCATAATTAGTGCTAACTATTCAGTAGCGATAAATGATAAAAATATAGATAAATCACTTGTATTATACTGGAAAATGTCAGGAATAGAATTAACCCCAGGTAGTAAGATATTTACAGCAAGATGTAAAAATCTATATATATTAATAACTAAACATAATGTAACGACCCGATCGGTCGTTTTGAGCTCCGACGCGTCATTCAGCAAATTGAGGCCATGAATAGCTTCATCTGAGGTATATTGACTTGTGTGTATGGTCAGAATTAAAATTCAAGAAGTTTGGAGTCAAATCTAAATGGAAATTCTCATTTTGAAAGCTTAAAGTTGAAGAAATGAACTAGGATTGGAATTTTGAGTAAATGACCTCGGAATGGGGATCTAAAAGTTCCAGCATGCTCGTATGATGATTTTGAACTTGGGCGTATGTCCGGATTTGGTTTTTGATAACTTGTGAGCATTTCAGCGTATATGGTGGAAGTTAGTATTTTAGAAGAATTTCAAAAATTTGGGTTGGAAGGCATTTTAGAGTTATAGATGTCCATTTGGATTCCGAGTATGGGAATAGATCCGTATGGTGATTTTGGAGTTGGGAACGTGATCGGAAGTGAATTCGGATGTCCGGAGGTCATTTTCTAGACATTTGGCTAAATATAGGAATTTGAAGGTTTCTGAGAAAATTCGACCGGAAGTGAAAATTTTGATATCGGGGTCGGAATGCGATTTCGAAAGTTGGATCAAGTCCGTAATGTCGAATGTGACTTGTGTGCAAACTTTGAGTCAATTCGGATCAATTTTGGTAGGAAATGAGACAATTAATCTCTTTAAGGAAAGCTTAAGTTGGAAAAGTCAACCCAATGTTGACTTATGAGTTAGAGGGATCGGAACTGAATTCCGATGATTCGGTTAGTTTCGGGGGATGATTTAAGACTTAGGAGCGCAATCGGAAGTAATTTTGGAAGTCCGGCGAAGAAGTTAGCCTATTTTGGCGAAGTTGGAATTTTGGCGGAATCCGATCGATAGGTGAGATTTTGATCCGGGAGTCGGAATGGAATTACGACAAATGCAGTAGCTCCGTTAGGTGATTTTGGATGTGCCTGCAAAATTTCAGGTCATTCGGAGGTCGTTTGGTCGGGTTTTTGATCGAATGTTGGTTGCGGAAGTTTAAATGAAAACTTAGGCTTGAATTTGCTTGGATTCGATGTTTTCCGTGTTTAAGGGCGTATTTTTATGATTGCAACAAGTTTGCATCGTGTTATGGAGTATGTTGGAGGTTTTCGTTGGGGGCCCGGCGGCCTCGGGATGAATTCGGGGGTCCAAACGGACCATTTAGAGCCAAAGTGAGCAGCTGATTGCTGCACTAATTGCAGCAGATTTTCAGCAATTTTCGGTTACTTTGAGAGCTGATATCTTGTAATCTATAGGGAATCACAAAAAGTGCAAAACATGAAAGTTGTATAACATCGTGTCTAGTTTCCAAAAAGCTAAAGAATACGTAATTTGGACATTTGTACTAGAAGTTAGGATCGACGGAAAATGACTGCTAGCGCAATAGGATGTACAACTTGTACATCGCAGGTGCAGGGTACAACCCGACGAAGCACAGACAGATTCTTTATTACACGAAATTGGGTTATTTCTTTCATGGATTTCATTTCGTTTGGATGATTTTGGAGAGCTTCAAGAGGGGATTTCATCGGGTAAACATCGGAGGTAAGATTCTTGACTCAAAAACATAATTTTATGGTAGAATTAACATTAATCTTCATGAATTTGGGTAGAAATTGTGAAGGATTGTGGCCTAGAAATTGAAAACGAAAATTTGGGTTTTGAAAGGCCAATCGAACTCCGATTTCGATAAATTTTATATGCACGGACTCGTGGCGAGACGAGGATCGCGTTGTTACTAATTTCGGAATTTTCCGAGCAGTGGGCCCGGGGTCGGGTTTTACCAACTTAGTGTATTTATGCGAATTTCATATAAATTGAAATGGGTTATGATTCTTTGACCCGTATTTGATATAATTATTGTGGTTTGACTAGATTCTACGCACGATGGAGTGAATTTCAAAGGAAAAGGCATCGCGGACGAATCTACCGTCGGCTAGAGGTGAGTTGTTTGTGTATATTGTAGTCTGAGGATTCGAAACCCCGGCTTAGCACATTGTGACGCTTATAGGGCGTGGCTCGCACACCGTGGCAGGTGCGGAATTGATTATGACTGAGGATTGAGACTTGGTCCATCCCGCATATGGATAAAAATGCTATTAGTGATAGAAATACACTTTGTTTGACATATTTGTGGGCTGTAAGCCTTGTTTGGGGCCTTGTGCCGATCTGTAATATCCATAGGGGATAGTATTTATGTGATAGCTATATTTGCTTAATCACTGATCTCAATCCTGGAAATTGAAATCACAGTATTGAAATGCTAAGTCACCGGCTTTTGCAAATTAAATAAAAGTTAAAGTATTTTTCATAAATTATGAATTAGAAACTGGAATTAAGAAAAATGAACTGTTTGTGACTTATCTGATTATTGTGGACTGAGGATGGATCGGGCTGCACGCCGCAGCGGTTATTATGATATGAAGATCGGGCTGCATGCCGCAGCGGTATTTGCGCTTGGGCTGTAGGAGCCCCTCCGGAGTCTGTACACACCCCCAGTGAGCGCCGTCGACGTTAAATGGATCGGGCTACACGTCGTAGCGGTTATGTGCATTGCATTGCATCTTTATTTGTTAAATTATCCCGTGGTAGCTATATTGTGCTGTTGATGCTAGTTCGTAGGAGATTCGGACTATAGTTTAGCTTCATATTGTGGTATTCTGTGGATTTCCTACTTTCAGCTGCTTTTATATATTTATTACTCACTGAG
Organism: Nicotiana noctiflora; assembly: GCA_032618575.1. Taxonomy (NCBI): domain Eukaryota; kingdom Viridiplantae; phylum Streptophyta; class Magnoliopsida; order Solanales; family Solanaceae; genus Nicotiana; species Nicotiana noctiflora. The sequence continues at coordinate 18,621 of JASVEL010000692.1, forward strand.
TACTTAGTACTCACCCCTACTCCCTCCACCTTTGTGTGCAGATTCAGGTACACAGGAGGGATAGACGAGCACTCCAGCTTTTATCAGTATTTATCCGAGTTGTTGAGGTAGCTGCTGGCGTTCGCAAGACCCGACTTCTCTTCTTATTCTATTTTTCCTTTGTATATAAATTATTCAGACTTTAGTATTTGGATTAGATATTGTTATCCGATCTTGTTTAGAGGCTCCAGACTCGTGACCCTAGATCTTTGGGGTGGATATTCGGTTTAGCTTTATCGTTGATATTAATGTTCAGGTTATTGATTTGAGCTTCATGCTCGGGATGAGAGTGTAAATGGTTGGGCTTGCCTAGCAGTTATGTTGGGCACCATCACGACCGGGATTGGGGTCGTGACAAGTTGGTATCAGAGCCTAGGTTACTAGGCCTTATGAGTCTTGAGCTGGTTGGTAGAGTCTTGTGGATCGGTACGGGGTAGCTTGTACTTATCCTCGGGAGGCTGCAAACCTTTAGGAAACACTTCACATTTCTTGGAATTCTTATCGTGCGCACTTGATTCAGCTTGAGATATAATCTTTGAAATTCCTTCCACACGTGTGTGTACGCTTCAAGCTTTCAGTAATATAATTGCCTTGATGGCTTGTGATTCCTTGGTCGAGGGGTGAGATATAATCCATGCGAGTTCATGTTGGGCCAGTCGGGAGGACTTGAGGCCAGATCTTTATCTATGACATGAGCACCAAAGTGCTGATTTTACAAACTGGTATTATAAAATTTCGTGTGATCGGTATTGTTCCTACTGTGGAAATGGTAGCTTAATAATGTACGAGTTGTCAGGTGTTAGATCCTTATTGTAATCTGTTGTGTAGCCCCGAGCTATGGGCGTGGTAAATATTTATCATATCTCTTAGTTGGAAGGTAAAGTGCCTTACGTGTAGTAAAATGAGTTTAGACTCAGGAAGACTAAAGTGATTATGCTATGTATATCCTGGTGGAAGGTGTTGTACTGAAATACTAGATTGAGGCAAAATAGGTTGGTCGATTCTGATGTGTAATTGAAGTGTATTTGATATGTGTTATGATGCGAGCAGGTGTAGCGCAGGTTCAAGCATAAATTGTGATAATATGATTCGTATAGTATTGAGATTTAATGTTGTTAAAATGCATTGTGATGTCTTGTTGAGTTGTGGATGTATTGCTAGAATGGTTTGGTGATTCTATGGCAGGTGGATAGGCCAATTTACAAAGGAAACTCTGCCGAAATTTTTGGAAAATTTTGGGACATAGAAAAGATTTCTGTCACCTAAAGAGAGTAGGCTTAACTGTAGTGTGTGTATAAATGCAAGAGTTGCAGAAGAGTTAAGGTCTCTGATGATTCGAGTCTCTGTCAAGGCTCGTAAATGACTTGAGATTAATCTCACTATAACATTGTGGCATCATTTGAGTAAGAATGCTATAAGTGGCTAAAGGTGCTTTGATGAATGGCTCCGATCCAAGTTGGGGAGGTTGTTATTGATTAACTGAGTGCACTGTTATGTGCTATGTTGGTTCTGTCTCTAAGTATGTTGGAAAAATTCTGATAAAGGTTATGGTGCTTCGTAGATGTGAAAAAAAAATCCTAGGATGATTTGAACTGTTGTTGGTAAAGAATGTTCGGTGTATAGAAAAGAAAGATAGCTAAGTGCATCTGTATGTAATCATGTTCTGCTGGTGTCAGAGTTCTAACAAGCCACGAGTGGTCCTGTCCAATAAGACAGTTGAATGATAATTGAATAAGGGTGAATGACGCCCGAGAATAGTCCTGCGGTGCTCAAGATTTTGCTTGTAACGGTAAGGTGTCTTAAGATTGTGTATGTGGCTAAAGACGGTGGTTTTGTTAGAAGGGATCAAGACTTGTGTAATGATATGTGAATGATGAGATTATATGTATCTATATTGGAGAGTAATGATAACGAATTCAAAATCGCAGGAAGTTCTTCAAAATAAAGTATTGTAGAATGTGGTACTTCTAGGAAACATTGAGAGAGTATTCAGTGGCCTGTGAGCTTAGACTGTGTGGTCTTATGTACGAGTCTCGTGTGGTAACATGAGTTGAGATATTGTGATCCTTCAGTAAAGAAGAATATTAAATTAAAGATGAATCAGAAAGGAATTGGGTAAATGGAACAACTTGTTAATAAACTGAAACGGTATGATAAGGATACGATTAACTCCTGGTATGTGTTCGAAGTAATGAGTCTTGCAGCTATGGTGCAACCAAGCTCTTGAGTGCTGGCAGTTGCGTAGCTCGATGTGGGTAGAAGGACTCAGTCCTGACAGTTAAACTTATGCAATGAATTGGGAGAAAAAGTTTGTGATGTGTTCACTGTGGTTTGAAAGTGAGTATATTCCTGTTGGTATGTGAAGCATGTAATATGTAATGCCTTTTCTTCTATATGGGATCATGAAGGTCCTTGACTAGTTAAGTGCGTCGATGTTTGCGGCGTAGGAAAGGGATAGAAGTTCCATGTTATCTTAGTGTGGTATGGTATATGAGATGTGTTATGGAGAGTTGATGATGGCATAGGGAAATTATTGAATCTCTCGTGGTATGAATGGATGCTTGATGTGTGCTATGTATTCGTACAGTGTGGAGTGTGGAATCAGGCACAGTGAATCGTGTGTTATATAGGTGATGGGGACTAAAAGTTCTCGTAATCCGCCTATGCAGTGGTTGTATATCGTGTGTATCGGCACTGTTTAGCGATCATTGGAAGTTGGAAGGCCTAGTGGCTCTCCCTTAGCTCGATATGATGAATTTGGGTTATGAGACTTGATTGCAGACTGGTTGTCATAAGTCAGGTTGCCTAGACTAATGTGATATGGACTATGTCGGAAATGGCACAAATTGCGTAGCAAAGTGCATCAGAGTATGCTTCAACAGGGTAGTTGCACCCAAAATCAGCGGACGACTGGTAGGTATTGCTTTGTCAGTTGGGCCTTTGTGGCGGATGTCAGTGTAGAGGTATTTACCATTGATTCAGTTCCGGTATTGAGGAACGTTGTCGGATGGGTTTCATGTGGCCGAGCTTGAGGCTATATATATGTTTGTTGTAATGAGCAACTTGACTCTATGTGCATTTCCTCTTGCGAGATTTATGCGTGGATCGGGTGGCACGCCGCCACGGGTATGGTATCTGGATCGGGTGGCACGCCGCCACGGGTATGTTATTAGAACGGGTTGCGCGCCGCAACAGTGTGATGTGGAAAATATAGTTTCCTATAAGTTACTTTGTATACAATACTTCCTAGCTTTTAAGGAATAGTATGTATTGGGTACCGCTCGGGGAATAGCACATCGGTTGTATCCATTCAGGATTTGATAGCATATATTAAATGTATCACCGCGGGTGTGATTGATTGCTTGAGTTCAGACCTAAATATGTGCGTGGCTGACCGTTTTGGGCATGGTGACTTGAGGTGCTCCATGAGTAATAGTGCTTGGATAGAATCGTGAGTTGTGGCAAGGCCACGTGGTGTTATGACATTTTAGGAGGGTTCGGGTACTCTAATTCTATGATGTGAGACGAGATCTCAGTTATGTGTTGTGATGGAATTGAGGAATTTGAATTACAGCTCTTTTGTGTGAGTCAGTTTTCATGATTCGAGTGTGTTCAGATCATTTCTTATTGGAGCCTGTGTTTTTCTCGTCGCGGCTTAGGCCGATGAGGAGGTGTCATATTACCACTGTGGTGTGTTATAATCGAAATGATCGTTGGAGTCATTAATGAGTGCGAACATACGTGATTTCGGCTTGATAGAAAGGTAATATCGAGGTTTGGCTCCAAAATCCGTTGTAATATCAGTCAAAAGAGAAATGGCTTCATAAATGGTTGATTTGAGGAATTGTTACGGTTTAGCCCGTGTTTTATTTATCGTTGGCAGTATATGAAAGTGTTGGAATAAGACTTCAACTAATAAGAGGTTTCCATCGGTATTTGGGTATTGTAGGCAACTGCAGTAAATAAAGAATGTTATTGTGGTCATATGAGTAAAGTGATGCGAAGTGTAAATTCAACAAAGTTATGCATTAATATTTGGATACAACGTATGGAGATTGATATGGTGGTCGAATGATGGAAACAGACTTGGCAGGAAATTCAGGGTGTTGGAATTTGGCCTAATGGCTTATTCGCTTGAATAAAGAATTATATCTACAGAATTATATAGCTAATGTGTTCAACTAAGTAGTGGTAGCACGGGAAGGTGCATGATGTGGTAAACAAGTTATTTGAGACTACATCATTGTAGTTCTCAGCACGTTCGAGGACGAACGTATGTTTTAGTGGGGGAGATAGTAACGACCCGATCGGTCGTTTTGAGCTCCGACGCGTCATTCAGCAAATTGAGTCCATGAACAGCTTCATCTGAGGTATATTGACTTTTGTGTATGGTCAAAATTAAAATTCGGGAAGTTTGGAGTCAAATCTAAATGGAAATTCTCATTTTGAAAGCTTAAAGTTGAAGAAATGAACTAGGATTGGAATTTTGAGTAAATGACCTCGGAATGGGGATCTAAATGTTCCAGCATGCTCGTATGATGATTTTGAACTTGGGCGTATGTCCGGATTTGGTTTTTGATAACTCGTGAGCATTTCGGCGTATATGGTGGAAGTTAGTATTTTAGAAGAATTTCATAAATTTGGGTTGGAAGGCATTTTAGAGTTATAGATGTCCATTTGGGATTCCGAGTAAGGGAATAGATCCGTATGGTGATTTTGGAGTTGAGAACGCGATCGGAAGTGAATTCGGATGTCCGGAGGTCATTTTCTAGACATTTGGCTAAATATAGGAATTTGAAGGTTTCTGAGAAAATTCGACCGAAAGTGAAAATTTTGATATCGGGGTCGGAATGCGATTTCGAAAGTTGGATCAAGTCCGTAATGTCGAATGTGACTTGTGTGCAAACTTTGAGTCAATTCGGATCAATTTTGGTAGGAAATGAGACAATTAATCTCTTTAAGGAAAGCTTAAGTTGGAAAAGTCAACCCAATGTTGACTTATGAGTTAGAGGGCTCGGAACTGAGTTCCGATGATTCGGTTAGTTTTGGGGGATGATTTAAGACTTAGGAGCGCAATCGGAAGTAATTTTGGAAGTCCGACGAAGAAGTTAGCCTATTTTGGCGAAGTTGGAATTTTGGCGGAATCCGATCGATAGGTGAGATTTTGATCCGGGAGTCGGAATGAAATTCCGACAAATGCAGTAGCTCCGTTAGGTGATTTTGGATAACAACAACAACAACAACAACTACCCAGTATAGTCCCACAAGGTGGGGTCTGGGGAGGGTAATATGTAGATAAGCCTTACCCCTACCCAAAGGGTAGAGAGGCTGTTTCCAATCGACCCTCGGCTTAGAAAAGGAAAGGGAAAGCAACAACAAAAACAAAAACAAAAGAGTATTAGTAATTCCGGCAGAAATCGCATAAATAGTTATCTAAACATAAGAATTATACATAAAATGACATGCAATAATCTCAAACAGTAACTACCATAAATAACTACCATAAGGGGACACAATCCAATGCACGAATCATCTATAAGTCGCCCTGACAAGCCTCACCCAACCCCGGGAAATGAGTACAAAAAATTCTAGGGGCCCCTATCCTACAACCCTGATACTAGACCTCCAGATTTTTCTATCAAGGGCCATGTCCTCGGAAATATGCATCCTAGCCATGTCATGCCTAATCACCTCTCCCCAATACCTCTTAGGCCTCCCTCTGCCTCTCCTCACGCCGACCACCGCCAGTCGTTCACAACTTCTCACCGGGGCATCAGGACTTCTCCTCCGCACATGCCCGAACCACCCGAGCCTCGCTTCACGCATCTTCTCATCCACCGGGGCCACCCCCACCTTCTCTCGAATAACTTCATTCTTAATCTTATCTAACATGGTGAGTCCACACATCCACCTGAGCATCCTCATCTCCGCAACTTTTCAGGTCATTCGGAGGTCGTTTGGTCGGGTTTTTGATCGAATGTTGGTTGCGGAAGTTTAAATGAAAACTTAGGCTTGAATTTGCTTGGATTCGATGTTTTCCGTGTTTAAGGGCGTGTTTTTATGATTGCAACAAGTTTGCATCGTGTTATGGAGTATGTTGGTGGTTTTCGTTGGGGGCCCGGGGGCCTCGGGATGAATTCGGGGGTCCAAACGGACCATTTAGAGCCAAAGTGAGCAGCTGATTGCTGCACTAATTGCAGCAGATTTTCAGCAATTTTCGGCTACTTTGAGAGCTGATATCCTGTAATCTCTAGGGAATCACAAAAAGTGAAAAACATGCAAGTTGTAGAACATCGTGTCTAGTTTCCAGAAAGCTAAAGAACCCGTAATTTGAACATCTGTACTAGAAGTTATGATCGACGGAAAAAGACTGCTGGAGCAATAGGATGTACAACTTGTACAGCGCAGGTGCAGGGTACAACCCGACGAAGCACAGACAGATTCTTTATTACACGAAATTGGGTTATTTCTTTCATGGATTTCATTTCGTTTGGATGATTTTGGAGAGCTTCAAGAGGGGATTTCAACGGGTAAACATCGGAGGTAAGATTCTTGACTCAAAAACATAATTTTATGGTAGAATTAACATCAATCTTCATGAATTTGGGTAGAAATTGTGAAGGATTGTGGCCTAGAAATTGAAAACGAAAATTTGGGTTTTGAAAGGCCAATCGAACTCCGATTTCGATAAATTTTATATGCACGGACTCGTGGCGAGACGAGGATCGCGTTGTTACTAATTTCAGAATTTTCCGAGCAGTGGGCCCGGGGTCGGGTTTTACCAACTTAGTGTATTTATGCGAATTTCATGTAAATTGAAATGGGTTATGATTTTTTGACCCTGTATTTGATATAATTATTGTGGTTTGACTAGATTCTACGCACGAGGGAGTGAATTTCGAAGGAAAAGGCATCGCAGACGAATCTACAGGCGGCTAGAGGTGAGTAGTTTGTGTATATGGTAGTCTGAGGGTTCGAAACCCCGGCTTAGCACATTGTGACGCTTGTAGGGCGTGGCTCGCACACCGTGGCAGGTGCGGAATTGATTGTGACTGTGGATTGAGACTTGGTCCATCCCGGATATGGATAAAAATGCTATTAGTGATAGAAATACACTTTGTGTGACATATTTGTGGGTTGTAAGCCTTGTTTGGGGCCTTGTGCCGACCTGTAGTATCCCTTGGGGATAGTATTTATGTGATAGCTATATTTTCTTAATCACTGATCTCAGTCCTGGAAATTGAAATCACAGTATTGAAATGCTAAGTCACCGGCTTTTGCAAATTAAATAAAAGTTAAAGTATTTTTCATAAATTATGAATTGGAAACTTGAATTAAGAAAAATGAACTGTTTGTGACTTATCTGATTATTGTGGACTGAGGATGGATCGGGCTGCACGCCGCAGCGGTTATTATGATATGAGGATCGGGCTGCACGCCGCAGCGATATTTGCGCTTGGGCTGTAGGAGCCCCTCCGGAGTCTGTACACACCCCCAGTGAGCGCCGTCGACGTTAAATGGATCGGGCTTCACGCCGTAGCGGTTATGTGCATTGCATTTCATCTTTATTTGTTAAATTATCCTGTGGTAGCTATATTATGCTGTTGATGCTAGTTCGTAGGAGATTCGGACTGTAGTTTAGCTTCATATTGTGGTATTTTGTGGATTTCCTACTTTCAGCTGCTTCTATATATTTATTACTCACTGAGTACTTAGTACTCACCCCTACTCCCTGCACCTTTGTGTGCACATTCAGGTACACAGGAGGGATAGACGAGCACCCCAGCTTTTATCAGTATTTATCCGAGTTGCTGAGGTAGCTGCTGGCGTTCGCAGGACCTGGCTTCTTTTCTTATTCTATTTTTCCTTTGTATATAAATTAATCAGACTTTAGTATTTGGATTAGATATTGTTATCCGATCTTGTTTAGAGGCTCTAGACTCGTGACCCTAGATCTTTGGGGTGGATATTCAGTTTAGCTTTATTGTTGATATTAATGTTCAGGTTATTGATTTGAGCTTTATGCTCGGGATGAGAGTGTAAATGGTCGGGCATGCCTAGCAGTTGTGTTGGGCGCCATCACGACCGGGATTGGGGTCGTGACACATAAGATAATGGCAAGAAATAAAATAAACAAAATAAAGATAGAAAATCCTTTTGAAAGAATAGTTACAGTTATAGATAACAATGAGTATAGTTATAATGCATTAGACATAGAAGAAGATTTAGACATAGTAAAAGAAAGACTAAGCACATCAAAAAGATTAAGTTTTGAAGTAGGACAAACATCATCAAATAAAACAAGCACATTAGACAAGATAGGATATAAAATACCTAAACTTATAGAGTAATTACCAGGAGAAATAAAACATCATCATTATTACATAACCGGAATAATGAATGGAAGAAAATACTTAATACTAATAAATACAGGACAAGAAGAAAACTATATAACAAGAGAATTAATCACAGAAGATGAGATACTAACTAGTAAAAAATTATACCCCGAATTACTTAAAGGAATGATAACTAGTGAAGAAATAGCGGAAAAATAAATAATTATAGGAGGAATAATTATGACAATAAGATTTAAAATATACCAAGGAGATAAAAATATTATATTAGGAATAAAATGGCTAGAAAAAGTTAAACCATATGTCACGACCCTAGTTCACCAATCGTGAACATGTCGTGATGGCACCCAGTCCCCACGACTAGGTAAGCCTAACACGTTGCGGAATATACCAGTTTATGAACATTTAATAAGAATTAGTGGAAAAATAAGATGAAAGGAATGCAATCCGTGCCGCTTGGCACATACACCAGTCAAATACACTGTTTTAAAACACTACCAAGACCCGGAATCCCACGGGTAACACAGACTAAAAGAGATTATACAATTGTAGCTCTATGTAAAAGGAGTATCTAACAACGGAATGAAGGAAAGACATCTACTAGCACTAGAATAGAAGGAAGGCCTCCGGATCCGCGGACGTAGCAGATCATACCTCGAGGTCTCCCAAAGCGCTGCTGAATCACCTGATATAAGCCTGTCCTGATGTACCTGGATCTGCACAACAAAAGTGTGCAGAAGAGTAGCATGAGTACACCACGGCGGTACTCGGTAAGTGCCAAGCCTAACCTCGATGGAGTAGTGACGAGGAAGGTCAGGGCCCTACTGAGAGAACAATAACATAATGATAATAACAATAATAAGCAGTTTAAATAATAATGAATCTAAAATAACAATAATAAAGTGATTACTGCAACCGTCTACGATTAAGCTAACAACAAGTAACCAACTCGACAAACTAAATCAGCAAGTCCACGACCTGTGGGAATTGAACCCACAGTCCGATTCTATAATCAACAAATCCAGGGGCTACGGGAATTTAACCCGCAGTCCCAATAACCGTATCTCTGGGTCTCCGGGAATCGAACCCGCAGCCCATGTCTCAATACCTCAGGATGTGTCTCAACGACCTCAGGTTCTCCGGGAATCGAACCCGCAGTCCATATCTCAATAATATATCAATAACTCTGGGTCTCCGGGAATCGAACCCGTAGCCCTTGGATCTCCGGGAATCGAACCCGCAGTCCACAAACAATACCACTCCGGGTCTCTGGGAATCGAACCCACAGCCGTGGGATAACTCAGGATCTCGGGAATCGAACCCGTAGTCCCTACCAATAACTCAGGATCTCGGGAATCGAACCCGTAGTCCCTACCAATAACTCAGGATCTCGGGAATCGAACCCGTAGTCCCTACCAATATCACGTCGGGTCTCTGGGAATCGAACCCACAGCCCTGGGTCTCCGGGAATCGAACCCGCAGTCCACAAGCACAGCCAATAAAGGAATCCACAGAGAGAATAATTATGCTTAAATATAACTTCACCAAAAAAAATAGTGCCAATAATTATCAAGGAGTTCAAACAAGGCAATTAGGCAACTAAACAGTTAAGTACTACCTAATCATGCTTTCCTAACCACTACCGGGTAAAAATATCAAATTAACAACCAAAGACAGGAATATCGCTCATAGAACATTTTTAATTAAAGTGCGTTTTCAACAACCAGCGCATGTACACGCCCGTCACCTCGCATACAAGGCATTTAAACTATCACATAATATCCTAGGGGTGAGAATTCCCCCACACGAGGTTAGACAAGCCACTTACCTCGACTCCGGTACAAAACCGCTATGAAACAACTCTCTTGCCGCGAATTTCGGCCTCCACAAGTGTAGAATCTGATAAAAATCAATAGAATCACATCAAAATAAGCTAATTGGGCATTACCCAATCAAAATAACTCAAAATACACCAAAACCCACAAGTTGCCAAAACCCGACTTTCGGTACGCTTATCGAAAAATCACGAAAATTATATATTCAGGTTCCTTATCTCAATACGAGTCTAGGCATATAAAATTTACCAAAATCGGACTCCATTTGCCCACTCAAATCAGAGATTTTCTAACATTTAGGCCTAGGGCTCAAACCCACCTTTAATCTCCCAATTTCAGTGAAATAACTCACGGAATTCATGATAAACCAACGAATTAAGGTCAAGAAACTTACCCCCGATGATTTCCCGATGATATCCCAGCGTTTCCCCTTCAAAATCCTCTCTTGGAGCTCAACAATGGCGTTTTTGATTTATGGGTCGCGGCTGAAATGTTTCTGGACTTAAGTCACTGCCAGACATTTTTACTCTATGCGATCGCATGATCCCTGTTGCGATCGCATAGAACAAATTTTTGACCCTCGCCAAACTACTCTATGCGATCGCATAGTCCTCAATGCGATCGCAACGCTCACCAAAATATGCCTATGCGATCGCATACCCTGCTCCGCGATCGCATAGGACAAAAACTGGACCTGGGACCCCTCTTCTCTATACACTATGCGATCGCATAGGACTGTACGCGATCGCAGAGCACAACTTTCCAGAACTATGCGATCGCATATCCATGACCGCGATCGCATAGAACAAATACTTGGCCTCTCCAAAATCTTCTATGCGATCGCATTAGCCCATTGCGATCGCATAGAGCATTCGTCTGCACAGCATTTCCAAAATGCATGAAATAGCCCGATTGGACCCCCGGATTCATCCCGAGACCCCCGGTATCCCAACGAAAACCACCAACCTATTCCAAAACATGATACGAACTTATTCTAATCATCAAAACACGTCTAACAACATCAAAACCCATAATTCACATCGAATTCAAGCCTAAATTTCTTAAAACTTTCCGAATTGCATATTCGATCAAAAACCCGATCAAACGACGTCCAAATGACCTGAAACTTTGCGGACATATCCAAATTCACATAACGAAGCTACAGAAATTGTCGGAATTCCATTCCGACCCCCGGATCAAAATATCACCTATCGTTCGGATTCGCCAAAATTTCAACCTTCGGCATTTCAAGCCTAATTGAGCTACGGACCTCCAAAATACATTTCGAACGCGCTCCCAACCCCGAAATCACCTAACGGAGCTAATGGAACCATCGGATTTCCGTTCCGAGATCGTCTTAACACCTGTTCTGGCTACGGGCCATTTTCTAGCTTCAAAGCTCTTATTTAGGGACTAAGTGTCCCAAAATGCTCAAATTTTTAGAATCGACTCTCCCGACAAACCACAATAGCAGAAATGAACTTGGGGGAACAGTTAAATTAGGGATTGGGGCGTAATTTTCTAAAACGACCGGTCGGGTCGTTACACCATACAACTTAGATAATGAACAACTAATCATACATTATGAAAATAAGAAAGTAACAATAAAAAGAACTATATTATAAATATGAAAATACATATACTAGTAAAAATAATAGTGGAAGGATACTACAATAGATACTACACACCTATGATAGACACATGATCAGAAGTAAATTTATGTAGATATAATTGCCTACCATAAGAAAAATGGGAAAAACTTAGAACACCATTACGAGTAACAGGATTTAACAACGAAGGAAGCATAATTACCCACAAATCAAAAAATATAAAAATACAAATATGGGATAAAATACTTACTTTAGAAGAAATATACAATTTTGAATTACCCACAAGAAATATGTTATTAGGAATACCATTCTTAGATAAACTATACCCACATGTAATAACTAAAACACATTGGTGGTTTACAACACCATGTAAACAAAAAATAGGAGCAAAAAGAGTTCTAAAAAAAAAAGAAAAACAACTGATTGGATAAAAGGAAGTGAGAAAATAACACAAAAATTAGAAAATGAAAAAGAAGATGATAATAAAATAGAATTAATTATCTTTTCAATAAATACAGATTAAAATAATCCAAGAAAAACTAGAACCATTGTATAGTGAAAACCCATTACAAGGTTGGGAAAAACATAAAACAAAGGTAAAAATAGAGCTAATTGATGAAAATAGTATAATAACACAAAAACCTTTAAAATACAATTTCAAAGATTTAACAACAACAACAACAACAACAACCCAGTATAATCCCACAAGTGGGGTCCGGGAAGGTGCGACGACCCGGCCCGTCGTCACGGGAATTACCACCCCGTTATATTGAAATTGTATGTTTTATGCTTTTATATCAATGTTAAAGTCAATCGGGTGAGTTAGGAGTGATTTGGATTGGAAATGAGGCATATAGCCTTTTTGAAAGAAACTTGAATAAGGAAAGTCAACTCGGAGTTGACTATTTGGTTAGAGGGCTCGGAATCGGATTCTGATGATTCGGTTAGTTCCGGGAGGTGATTTGTGACTTAGGGGAGCAATCGGAATTGAATTTGGAGGTCCGATGTAGAAATAGGCTTGAATTGGCTAAGGTTGAATTTTGGCGAAATCCGAACGGTAGGTGAGATTTTGATCCGGGGGTCGGAATGGAATTCCAATAGTTGCAGTAGCTCCGTTAGGTGATTTTGGATATGTTCGCAAATTTTTAGATCATTCGGACGTTGTTTAGTCCGGGTTTTTGATTGATTGTGTAATTCGGAATGTTTTAAGGAATTTAGGCTTGAATTCGATGCGAATTATGGGTTTTGATGTTGTTAGACGTGTTTTGAGGATTTGAGCAAGTTCGAATAAGGTATTAAGATGTGTTGGTGTGTTTGGATGAGGTCCCGGGGCCTCGGGGTGTTTTCGGATGGTTAAACGGGAGAAAATGTGGAAAATTGCAGGTTTGGGGTTCTGGTTCTGTTGTTTTCGCTCCTGCGGAAATGGGGGCGCAGGAGCGAGTCCGCAGGAGCGGACAAGAGGGCGCAGGGGCGAGTGACTTCGCAGAAGCGGAATCGTCTCCGCTGAAGCAGCGTCGCAGGCGCGAAGATGAGACCGCATAAGCGGTCAAGAGAGAAATGGGGGAAAACCGCAGAAGCGGATTTATTGACGCATAGGCGAGTCCGCAGGAGCGGACTCTTGTTCGCAGAGGCGGAAAGGACCGCAGGGACGGAATGTTATCTGCAGAAGCGGACCCGCAGGAGCGGTCCGTGTATCGCAGGAGCGGATATGGCCAACTAGGCCTGGAATCGCAGAAGCGACCATCTGGTCGCGGATACGGACTCGCAGGAGCGGAATTCTATCCGCAGAAGCGAAAATCGCAGTGAGTTAATTGTATCGAAGTTAGAAAATTTCAGAAACATTTCACACATTTGGGTCTCGGCTTAAGGAGGCGATTTGGGCGATTTTGAAGAGAAACTCAAAGGAAATCATCAGGTAATCAACTATGGACTTAAACTATGATTAGTATTGATAATATTATGCAATTATATCATGAAAATGGAGGAATTTGGGGTGATTCATGGAAGATTTAACCCTAGGCTTGAACTTTAGAAAATCAAGGTTTTGAATGGGCAAATGGAGTCCGAATTTGGTAAAATTGATATGCTTAGACTCGTATTGAGATGAGGGTTCCGAATATGTGACTTTCGTGATTTTTCGACAAGCGTACCGAAAGTCGGGTTTTGACAACTTTGGGAATTTAGATGTAAATTGAGTTGTATTGATTGGGTGTCGTCCCATTGGCCTAATTTGTTGTGTTTCTACTGTATTTGATCAGATTCTACGCGTGCGGAGCTTGATTCTCGTGGCAAGGGCATTGCGGAGTAGTCGTCGCGCCGTATTGAGGTGAGTAATAGATGTGGGTGATGACCAGCGGGTTCGAAACCCCGGTATACCACTTTGTGACGCTGTATAGCGGCGAGACACGCACTCTCTTGTGAGTGCGGGGTCGATTGTGATTGGGGACTATGGCTTAGTCCGACTTGTTGATACTGTGTTATGACATTGGCTATTCTTGAGCTGTCGAACCTCCTTCTCGGATGGTTGCATACTATATATTGAGATATTGGCCACTCTTGAGCCGAGGAACCCCCTTCTTAGGCGGTTGAGTATACTTATGGGCCGTGAGCCAGATATTGGATCCCGCGAGGATCATTATCATTGTCTTATCATATTGACATGTTAGTTACTACCAGTCCGTAGCTATTTCTGCTATCATGCTATTTCCAATCTCTGGAACTTGGTATTACTGTTTTCCAACTGAAAAATGATAAAAAGGGTTTTCAAAACTACTTTTGAGCCTGTGAGGCTGTATTTGCATATTAGCTAACTGGTAGTGGATCGGGCTGCGCGCCGCAGCAGTATATATGTTGGATCGGACTGCACGCCGCAGTGATATTGTGCTTGGGCTGTAGGAGCCCCTCCGGAGTCTGAACCCCCACAGTGAGCACGGGTACCCAAATTGGATCGAGCTACGCGCTGTAGCGGTCATATCATGCATTGCATTGAATTTAGCTACATCTGCTAGCTGTTATACTGTGTTGCTGGTACTTGTTGGTACAGGTACAGTCGATATTGATTCTGTGACAGGGTATTTGATTACAGCTTTACATAGTGCTTTATTGCGGATTTCTTATCTGCGTTGTCTTACCCTTGTTTATTACCACTGAGTCTGGCAGTACTCATTTTACTCCCTGCACCTTGTGTGCAGATCCAGGTACCTCTCAGCAGTGATCCAGTAGCTGTGCGAGGCGACATTTGTGGATATTCGAGGTAGCTGCAGAGTCCACAGGACCCGATATTCCTTCTTACTGTCTGTTGATTTGTATTGACTTTTCTTTCCGCACTTGGTATCTTGTAAACCTTTATACACTCATGTTCAGTAGAGGCTCTTGACTCTTGACCCTTTGGTCTATGGGAGTTGATGTATTATGGGACTTGGTTCCCCGTTTTCATTATATGTATCGCTATTGCTTCGTGATTTAATATGCTTAAATGGGCTAAAGAGAGCTTCTAGCTCCGTTGTTGATATTGATTAGTCAGGCTGGCTTAGCAATGTGCTGGGCGCCATCACGACCGGATTTGGGGTCGTGACAAGTTGGTATCAGAGCCTAGGTTTACTAGGCCTCGTGAGTCTTGAGCCGGTTAGTAGAGTCTTGTGGATCGGTACGGGGACGCCTGTACTTATCCTCGGGAGGCTGCGAACCTTTAGGAAACCTTCACTTTTCTTGAACTCTATCGTGCGATCTTGTTGTTCTGAGTGTGAGCACGTGATTTTTGCCCTATACGAGAATTACTCCCAAAATGTCAAAAATAAAAGAGTTTTTGCGTTTGTTTGCAATATTTGTGGATTACATGTTCTTTTTCTTATTGTTTGCATTTGTGTGCCCATGTCTATTTGTTTAAATTAATAAAAAAAAAATATATATATATATATATACCAAATATGTTGCATTTATATTTGTAGGATTAGTTCCATACTTAGAAATAGTTAAGTTTATTTTTACGAAAATGAAAAATCATAAAAATGTATTTTTCGCATTTCTTGTCATTTTAATGTACAATTGTAGGATTTGGTATTTAATTATGTTAATTGTTAGTAAAAAAATTAATTATATGGGTTACAAGTTAATCTGATTATATATATATATATATATATATATAGTCTAGTTTTAGGAAATAAAGAGATAAGGAAATCAGATTTATATATATATATATATATATAATACAATATAGAGTCTAGTTTTAGGAAATAAAGAGATAAGGAAATCAGATTTG
This sequence comes from Nicotiana noctiflora, assembly GCA_032618575.1. NCBI lineage: Eukaryota > Viridiplantae > Streptophyta > Magnoliopsida > Solanales > Solanaceae > Nicotiana > Nicotiana noctiflora. Next base: position 34,717 of record JASVEL010000692.1, read on the forward strand.
GGCCAGAACCTAGTCCGAAACCAAGCCCAATCGAGTTATCCCTGGTCCAGTCCAATTCATCCTCAATCGTGGCCGTTCATTTCGAATTGATCCTATGGCCACGATCTCCCCTATCACCCGTTCAGGAGGCATCGATCTGGGCCGTTTGATTCAGTTGATCTAACGGCCAATACCATATCATCACGACCCGAGTTTTAGCCCGACCCAGTCTACCCAAAGACCAACCCGGCTTCAACTTAACCAAACGGCATCGTTTGAATAAGTGGGATGATCCAGACCATCGATCTCTTTGGATCGAACGGCCAGGATTCAATCCCAGCCCCGCTATATATTCCAATCTCCTACCCAGCCCCCCTTAGCCAGACCCCTACCTTCATCGTCTCTCTCAGAGACAAGCTAAGTCCCACCGCCTCCGCCGCACTCCGCCCGCCGGAAATCGCCTCACGGCGGTTCCGGTAGGCCAATGGCTCCCAAATTTACACCGTAGAATCTCCCAAGCCCCCTCTACATGGATCCGTTAGTCGTTAGTCTCGAATGTTGCTCGAACGTCTCGAATATTCGTTCGAAGGTCGCCGGAACTTGAACGTTCATCCCAAACCACCTCAAATTCACACCAATAACTCCTCATACCTCCCCCACACCCCTACCGACCTTGGTTTAGTTCTAATCTTACCAGAAATGTTAAAGCCCTAAATTCGAGCCCCAAGAACCCTAGTTTTGAAGAAGCCCAATTCGAGCCGGATTAGTCATCATTTGAAGTCCAAGGGACTTTAGTCTAGGTGTTCTCAATCGAGAACATCTCGATTAAAGCCCATTTGGCTTCAATAGTTCCAAACCAAGTTCGAACTTGGGTCGGCATATTCTTTTGAGGTAATTCATTTCCCTTACGATTTCTGTTTGCATTACGTATTTGTATTTGTGTTTTAGTTTTAGAAATTGTTTTAGCATTCTTCTACTCTTCCCAATGGACCTTTTTATTCGGTCAATTCAATCTTCATCAGTTTGTTTGATTGTAATGTTGTAATTGCTTCGTATGTCTGGTTTATTTAACGTCGACAAATTAATTAGCTTGTATGTTTGCTCATTTCTTGGTCTGCCCGTATGCAATTCATTAGTTTGTGATTTGTTGTTTGTTTGATTTTGTATTAGGGGTCAATTGGATACCGTTGGTAGGACTTAATTAGTATTAGTTCTTTAATCTCCTGCCCATAAGAGGGACTAGTGGAACCTGCTGTACAGCAGGGTATCCCACTAGTCTCATGCTATCAATTGTTTTAATGTAAAACCCATACGAGGACACTTAATAGTTGGGGTTCAGAGAATATGATGGGCTGGGGTTTAGTTTAAGGGGTGGCACCATTAGGAGCTGATTTTCAAAAACTATATAGAAGAGGGACGGGCAGTGATAGAGATATAGATAGAGATAGAGATAGAAAAAAGAGAGCAGAATCTGGAGAGCATTCTGAAACACAGAGAAAAAGATAGACAATTTGGAAGAGAGAAAGGAGAAAAACATTCTGGTTTGCTTTGTTTCATTGTGTCAATCCAGTTTACTGTTCTATTGGATTGATAGAACAGTCTTAGGTGTTGGTCGATTCAGTCACACTCCCTTTTGATTTATTATTCATTGGAACTCCATAGGGGTGTTTAAGCTGCTAGTCTTTGGGTCCATTTGAACTATATTTCGATATAACATTGGCCTGTTGAAGTCTTCAAGTATCCGTTAGGTGTTTCTGAAACTAAAACTGGTCTATTTGAGCTGCTTGGGGTGTCATTCTTGGTTCATCCGACATTACTGGATAGCATTTGGTTGATTTGGTTTTAAGTTATTCTGGGGTTTTGATTTAAACATTAAGTTTGTGTTTGTTGACGTTCCTGGGTTTTTCTCTGTCAAGTTGATGCTGTTTGGCTTTCTTAAAGTTGCCCCATTGCTGTGATCGTTTACTATTGAAAATGCTGTTCAAGTTGTATTGTTGCTGCTGTTTAACCTGAGCTACCACTGATCATTCTCTGCATTTTTGGTTGTTTGAATCCCAGGTACTCTTTCTCTGTGATCTATTCCATATAACTAAGAGCTGGAAGTTGCAATGCAGATGTTCTTAGGTGTTATTAAAATTGCTCCCTGTTAGCTTCTAGTTTCTTTTTAGCCATCTGATTAGCTGTGATAAAAAATGTATTGGCAGTAGGAATATGGGTTGTATAATTGGACCGGTGGATTGTTAAATTGGTAATCCTTAGCTGAATTTTAGTACATTCTATAGTTAATTAGTGGTTGATTTCAATTTGTAATGGATTATGGGTTAAAGGGATTATAGGGTAACAGTCATAACCATACAGGCTTAGTTGAATACATGAATGATTAGTGTTAGTTTGAATTAACCAGAATCTCTAAGCGTAATACTTTCCTCATTTTACCTATATATAATGTGTAGCTATAAACAAAAAAAATTGTTACGTATATCATTATAATAGGTTGTTGCTTTCCAATTGTTTGCATTTTACAAGTTATGAGGACTGAAAGTTAGTATCACTCAGTGTTGTATTGAAACTGGATCGTACATTTGGCATTAAATACGATTCATGTAATGTTGGGATCTGTTACAAACTGAACGGTGTATAGTTCAGTTTAGAGTGAATTTGATCGTTAGTAGGTAAGGATTACATTAGCTGTCACTTAGCATGACTCAGAATATTAAGATGATCAAACATTGATAGAATAATTTCTATCTCCACCCATATTTTGTCATGTCAAAAACTGTAGTTGATTCTAAAATTTGATAACTAACTACCATGTATAATTTTAAGATAAAAATTTCAAATATAGAGAAACAGAAATAGAAAGCTTAGCATACTTTAGTTGGGCCTTTAAATAATAATGAGGCGAGCCTCACTAAACAAAAATACATAATGACGGGGCCCTCAAATTAGTTGTTATAAAAACTTAGACTCGGGAAGATCGTTTAACGAATTTCACGATCTTTCCCAAAGTTAATAAAGCCGATAGACTCTTTAGGCGCGATTGGTAAATAAAATTATTTTCCTAAATACGGGTGCGCATTTATGTGACCCAAATCACTCTCGGCAAATCTGAAACGCATTAAGGTGACAGGCGCACTGGTGGCGGTGTGATTCGAGATGTGTTTTCGTGACGTCGTAATTCTTCTAAAAATCGAAAAGCGGAACATAAAAAGAACATAGATAAAAAAAGACAAAAATAGCAGTTGAGCGACCGTGCTAAAACCACGGAATCCGGGAGTGCCTAACACCTTCTCCCGGGTTAACAGAATTCCTTATCCGGGTTTCTAGTTTCGCAGACTGTAATACAGAGTCATAAATTTCCTCGGTTCGAGATTAAACCGGTGACTTGGGACACCATTATTTTTCCAAGTGGCGACTCTGAATTAAATAAATAAATCCCGTTTCGATTGTCCTTTAATTGGAAAAACTCCCCTGCGCCCTCGCGGGTGCGGAAAAAGGAGGTGTGACAGCTCTGGCGACTCTGCTGGGGACAATCGACCCAGAACTTCGGTTCAGGGTTTAAGAATTCGAGCTCAGTTAAAATTGTTGTTTTTGCTTATATCTAATTTCATTATATGTTTTGATTAATGTGCTATATGTTTACCGCTTTGATATTACGTGAACTGTGTATATAAACTGTGCCGAAAACCCTTCTCTTCTCACCTCCGGGGATGTGCTCACTGGTTGAGACTCCCTATTTTGTTAGTGTCATACCCCGAAATAATAAAGAGGCTCGGAACGTTTCTAAGCCGGCTGGCCTTTTGGTTCCCGGAAAGGAGCTCCTTCCTCAGCCTGAGTTGTCCGCTTGGGTACACAGTCTAGACCATGTACCGAGGTTTTGAGCTTAGAATAACATAACCGCATACCGGATCCCTAGTAGGAAACGCTTATTTGCATCACGTTGCATTTGACTTAGGGGACTCAACACAGGGGTTGGGTCCGTCTAGGACAGGCAACCTGATATGAAAAGACCATCCTGCTACACCATGTTTTAAGCATTTATTTGGACTCGCATGCTGACCGGCTTTTAAATACTGAAAAAAAAGAAAAAAAGGGGAAAAAGAAATAGTATGGGGAAATAGGTATTTTTCATAAAATACAAAAAATGTGTTTTACCAACAAATCAATAAATTTAGTTTGCTAATAAAAGACGACGGAAGGTTGACTTTGCCAACAAAATGGTTTTCTTAACAAAATGTGTTTTCTTTGTTGGTCAATAAAAGAAAAAATATAGTTTGTTTCGACGGACCGAATTACGCAGGTTTGATTCTCACCAGATGTGAGATACGTAGGCAACCCCCGTCGTGTCCAACTTGCCCTTTTTCGAAAATATACCAAAATTTTAAATTTTGAAAAAATAGTCCAATCATTGCCAACCAAAATGATCTTCTTCTTTAAATAAATGTGCAGGATGAGCACGATTCGAAATGAACCCTTTTCACTCATGACTAAAATCCCGGTACAAATACGACTATGGTGGGATGATCTAGGCAAAGAAGGGCAGGATGAAGTTAAGAAATATTTGAAAGGTCTCACAGGTCTGCTTGAAATAAAGCCTCGAGGGGATATCATAAGAGCATTAGTCACATACTGGGACTCTGCACACAATGTCTTTCATTTCTCGGATTTCGAGCTTACCCCAACTTTGGAGGAAATGACCGGATACATTGGAAACACTGATATACCATTGGGGCACCAATATCTAATCGCTCCCAAGGTTGTCGCCATACACCGGTTTTTAGATTCACTGAAGATAGCCAGAACGGTACGTAACCCAGATCTAGCACAGGGGTTTTGTACTTTAAGCTTCATCTATCAAAGGTACGGTCATGTGGGAGGTTTTGACAAGCCATAGAATAAGTTATGCAGCAAGGGTAATCGCCAAAAATGGGAGGAGCACAGACGAGTTGCCTTCATGATATCCTTCTTAGGACTTATGGTATTCCCGAGAAAAGACGGGAATATTGATATAAAAATAGCCGGAATTGTCAGTACCTTGCTTTACCAAAGCGAAAGTACTCTTGCTCCCATGATACTATCAGACATATATCGAGCTCTCACAGCCTGCAAAGCCGGAGGAGATTTTTTTGAAGGCTGTAATTTATTGCTACAAATGTGGATGATCGAGCACCTGTGTCGCCGCACCCAATTCTTGAGATATGGGTAGGTTGAGAAAACTTGCATAAGCGAATTCTATACAAGGATTGATAGGACCGTCCTGCCTGAAGGAACCTTGGCGTGGAGGGTGTACTTTCAGGCTCTCAGCGCAAGTCAAATACAATGGACATTGGGTTGGTTACAGATAGACAGAATCGTGTACATGCCAGCGGCTAGGTCCCACTTTCTCTTAATGGGAGTTAAGAGCATTCAACTTTATGCGCCCCATCGGGTTTTAAGACAGCTTGGGAGGTCCCAGATAATACCCAAAGACGAAGACCTGAGTACCCAGGTAATCGAAATTGGTCCCGACGGTCAATTCCCAGAAGCAAGGGTCCGCCAGATCTGGAGCAAATGCCAATATCTGGAGGCAAACACTTGTGTGCAGGATCAAGCTAGAGGAGAGGTTGTACCCAGATATCTTACTTGGTACAAAGGAGAAACATCGGGTGAAAGACCAGCCAAAAGACCTCACCTCAGGGAATTTGTTGAAGCGTCACAAGAACAATGGGACTGGTTAGCCAAGGAAGAGGTTTACAGAACAAGGATTGGCAAGATAGAGCAACAGGTCCAAGATCTCCAATTTGAAAAGGATATGCAAGCTGCCGCCGACGAAGGAGATAAAAAGAAGTTGGCACAAGAAAACGACTTTTTGAGAGCTCAAATCCAGCAAATAAAAAGGGATGCTGACAGACAGTTGAGGAGTCGATTAGACGAAAAATTGATAAAGGGTTTAAAAAACCAAGTTGCCGATGTCCAAAGAGAATTGGAAGAGTCGAAGACCCAAACAATGAGGATCCGTGCCAGCTGGAGAAAGGAGGCACATCAACAGGCACTTCACCTACAACGGGTGGAAGAAGAGTACGCTGAGATCATCACTAATCTAAGGGAAGCAAACGTTATCCTTAGGGAGCGGGTTTTCAAGCAAGCCCGGGATGCCAGAGCAGACCTCGACCGTTGCCACAATTTGATGGCCCGACTGCAAGAACAAGTGGATAGGCTCTTAGACCAAGTCACCAACAATGCTCGAAGATTGGGGGCGAAGAACCAGCAGATAGAACAGCTACTCAGATAAAGGGACATGATCAAGGACGGAATTGGAGAAATCGGGCATTATGTCACCATGAAATGCTTAGCTTGTGAACAAATGCCCCGCACCGCCCTTTTTGCTTCAGTTATGGACTACATTCATCAGATCATGAAAGAGTTAAGGGAACTACATAGGGACCTCACACCAAGGCCCGCGGCAAGGCCGAATGATGCCTCGCGGGCCCCCAGGAACTTAAGAGCACTAGACTTTTGATTAAAAATGTGTTTTTGAAATTTTGAGTCAAGTTGGTTGGCATTTTAGTCTCGAGTCAAGCATTTCTCTTATTTTGTTGATTATTGTAAGACAGGTTTTGTAACCATAAGAGTTTTGATATAAGAATTCCAGAATTTCGCCACAATTTTGTTACCAGAACTACGCTCGGTCTGATTCATGCGGGGACGTGATACGTAGGCAATCCACATAAGATTCGACCACCACTAGAAAGAAAGGAAAAGAACATGAAGGTTAATAACAATAGGGTTTTTTCAAGGATAATTGAAAAAGGGAAAAAGAAAAAAAAAAAAAGAGAAAAAGAAAAGAAAAGAAGCTGGAATGACGCATGTGATGAGTACATATAGAAAGGGTTATTTGGTTAGGCGCATTACATCCAACGTGCTATAACATATCTGTTAAACTCGGTAAGCTAACAAGTTTGTTGCATTCCAGAAAAGTTTAGCAATTGGTTTGACATAATATCCTGGCCAGCCACCATTACCGTACTAGATCTAAAGGGCCAATTCCAGCAAGCATGTCTAGTTCCGGTAAAAGCCTCGAGGAAGAGAAATCAGAGATACAGATCATGAAAGAAGAGGTAGATCGGTTGAAACAGCAGATAACAGAGATGCACCTAGCCCGGGCTAGGGGACAGTCTTCACCAAACCTCCCTACTCTCGCATCAGCTCCAGAACATCCACCCCTTGATCCTTCGACAAGCGCCCCACTCTATCCATACTATCAAGGGGAAAACCCTTATGCCACCCAAGTTCCACCAGCCAAACAAAATCCTCCTCCGGTCACCCCTATTTTTGTGGCATCCCCATCTGCTACTCTACAAAAGTCGTCCGGTGAACCGCATGTTCAAATCCATGACAATTCTTACTATCCTCCCGAGCCTACCTTTAGGGCTCCTGAACCGCATCCACACACCCCCCACTGGGATAACCCGGCAGAACCGGAAAAGCACTTCCAAAGTTCGGAACATGAGGAAGTTATTAGAAAAGTTAAAAGCCTGGAACAGTCCTTCAGGAATATGCACGGTTTGGGCAACCAGGTCAGTGTCGCTTACAAGGATCTGTGTCCATTCCCAGATGTCCGGTTGCCAGCCGGGTTCAAAATGCCCAAGTTTGACCTATACGAGGGGCATGGTGATCCAGTAGCCCATCTTCGAGGGTTTTGTAGTAAAATGCGAGGAGCCGGAGGACGAGACGAGATTCTGATAGCTTACTTCGGTCAGAGTTTGGGGGGATCCGCACTAGAGTGGTACACTAGGCAGGATCCCAGCAGATGGTTTACATGGGACGATTTGGCTCAAGCATTCATTGGCCGGTTCCAGTACAATCTTGAAATAGTCCCCGACCGCTTATCATTGCTAAAATTAGAGAAGAAACCCGCCGAAAGTTTCAGAGAATTTGGCTTCCGCTGGAGGGAACAGGCAGCAAGGGTAGATCCACCTATGAGAGAGAACGAGATGGTGGATTATTTCCTGCAGACACTGGAGCCAACCTATTTCGGACATCTGGTGACGTCCGTGGGTAAGTCATTCACCGAGGTGATAAAGATGGGGGCTATGATCGAGGAAGGCTTGAAAGCCAACAAAATCATGAGCTATTCAGCGTTGAAAGCCACCACTCAAGCTATCCAAAGTGGTACCGGAGGAGTGCTTGGGAAAAAGAGGAAAGAACAAGTCACGGCAGTCGAGTCCGGAACATGGTTCAGAAACAGAGGCCCCGCACCCCAGTATAACCCGCCACAACCTCACCACCAAAATTACTTTCACAATCCATATAACCACCCGCAACACTACTATCCAGCACCTCATCCCCATTTTACTGTCCATCACGCCCAGTCATATGCCACACCTCCCGTCCATGCACCATGGCGTGCACCAAACCCGCAAAATAATTATCCACCCCCAAGAGCGTATAGAAATCCCACGGGCGCGGGTTTTCGTCCGAACCAAGCATTCAAGAGCGACAGGGCGCCAAGGCCAAAGACTTTTACTCCCTTGGGAGAGTCTTACACCAGTTTGTTCCACCGTTTGAAGCAAGTAGGGTTGCTAAATCCGGTCGAGGCTAAGCTACCAAACTCTCTTCCAAAGAATCTGGATCATTCAATAAATTGTGCATACTGCTCAGGATGTCCGGGGCACGACACAGAAAAGTGTTGGCGGTTGAAAACAGCCATCCAGGAACTCATCGACACTCGCCGAATTGAGGTCCAGACTCCGACGGAGCCCAACATCAACCAAAATCCACTTCCAACTCATCATGAGACCAACATGATCGAGTTGGTACGGGTAGAAGAGGGAAAGGAGAAAACCTCTCAGACTATAATGATGATCAAGTCTAGTGGGGTAAGAATGAAAAAGGGGCGAAGCCTTGATGAGTCACTCATCTGCAAGAAGGACGTACAAGGGGGATTGGAAGCAGAAAAGGGAAGTGTGAACAAAGCGCCCATGAGGCCAGAGGGAGAAAAAATAGTTGTACCGGGGGCAGCAACCATACCCGTTTTAACTGTAGCGGGTGTTCGAGTGGATCCTTTCATCATCAAGCCGGTAATACAGTTGCCAATAGCTGATAGCAAAGCTATTCCATGGAATTATGATCGGGTCACGACAACCTACAAAGGAAAAGAAGTTAAAGAAAAAGTCTGCGAAACGCAAGGGTTGACCCGTTCAGGGAGATGTTTTGCCCCTGCGGAATTGAGGAAGACCACTTCGGCAACACTGAAAAAGCCGGTAACTGACGAAGAGGCAGAAGAATTCCTGAAAAAGATGAAGCTACATGATTATTCTGTCTTAGAACAGCTGAAGAAAACCCCTGCGCAAATCTCATTGCTGTCCTTGCTGATACATTCCGAAGAACACCGGCAAGCTTTGATGAAAGTTCTGAATGAGGCCCACGTACCTGATAAAATCTCAGTGAGTCATTTGGAGAAGATCACCAATAGGATCTTCTACGCGAATCGGATCACCTTCACCGATGACGAGTTGCCTGAGGAAGGCACCAAGCACAACAGGGCTTTATATCTTACGGTGAAGTGTGAGGAGTCGGTGGTCAGCAAAGTCCTGGTCGACAATGGGTCCAGTGCAAACATTTGTCCTCTCTCTACACTACACAAGTTGAAAGTGGATATCGGCAGGATACGCAAGAACAGCATATGTGTGCGAGGGTTTGATGGAGGAGGCAAGGCATCGGTCGGGGACATAGTGTTAATCTTGACAATCGGACCAGTGGAGTTCACCATGGAATTCCAGGTGCTGGACATGGTAGTGTCATATAACCTTCTGATAGGGCGACCGTGGATCCATGCCGCAAAAGCGGTTCCATCCAGCCTACACCAACTAGTCAAGTTTGAGTGGGACCAACAGGAGATCGTAGTCCATGGAGAGAATGATCTACAACCAGGCACCATCGTCCCCTTTGTTGAGACAGAAGAGGATGTTGGGCCATGGGCATACCAGATCTGCGATGTGGTATCCACCAACCAAGTTCCAGAAGGGGAATGCATTCCCAATGACAGAATAATTACCGCAGACGTCATGGTGGCTCATGAAATGTTGAGAAACGGTTTCATACCCGGCAAAGGTTTAGGTGCATCTCTGCAAGGAATCATACAACCGGTATCCGTGGTCGAAAATGTGGGAACCTTCGGCTTGGGATTCAAGCCAACATCAGAGGATATCCAGCGAGCCAAGAGGAATAAGCATAAGACATGGGTGCTCCCGAATCCTGTTCCGCGCCTTTCCCGATCTTTTGTCAGGTCTGGAGTAAGAGGACATCCGACGACAAAGGTTCCCAGTCCTATGGTTAGGCCAGACGAAGAGTTCTTAAGAAAATTCGAGGACCTATTCGCAGATGTATGCATGCTAGAGGATGGCGAAGGATCGAGCCATGCCGATATACAATTTGTGGGATCGAAAGCAAAGTTGAATAATTGGAAGGCTACTCCTCTCCCTGTCCGAAAGGAGTCTTGGTAGTTTGTTTTGGATTGTTTTCTTTCGAAATTTTGTGTTGGGATTGTCCCCGAAGTAAAATCCGTTTGTTTCAGTTTGTTTTGATTTGAGTTCGCAAGTTTGTTTTTCCTTGTACTGTTCCCATTAATGAAATTTTGTTCCTTTCGTTTCTAATTTTGTTTATTTTCCTTCTTTTAACTTTTCTGAGCAGCTTTCTTTCAACTGATCTTAATGATATGGCGTGCTTAAAGATTAATCAACCCAGTCTAGAAAGTCAATCGGGTTTGGAAATAATAACGCATGAAATAAGAGGTGACGAGAGTGAATCGGAATACGGCGATGATGAAGCCGTAGAAGAAATCGGTGAAGAATTAAGTCACTTCGAGGAAAAACCCAAACCAAATTTAAATGATACCGAGGTTGTTAATCTGGGGGGCACAGATGACGTCAAAGAAACCAGAATAAGTGTCCATATTGAACCCAACCTGAGAGAAGAATTGATCAAAACACTCATGGAGTTTAAAGACATTTTTGCATGGTCGTACGACGACATGCCAAGACTCAGCACTGACCTAGTGGTCCACAAATTACCTACTAACCCGGCATGCCCGCCCGTCAAACAAAAACTGCGGAAATTTAAGACGGAGATGAGTGTAAAGATCAAGGAGGAAGTAACCAAGCAGTTGCAGGCGAAAGTCATTCGTGTCACTCGATACCCCGAATGGTTGGCTAACATAGTACCGGTGCCAAAGAAGGACGGAAAGATCCGAGTATGCGTGGACTACCGCAATCTCAACAAGGCGAGTCCTAAGGATAATTTCCCGCTTCCCAATATCCATATCCCGATTGATAATTGCGCCGGACGTGAAATCGGATCCTTTGTGGACTGCTACGCGGGATATCATCAGATCTTGATGGATGAAGAGGACGCAGAAAAGACGGCTTTTATCACACCATTGGGGACTTATTGCTATCGGGTGATGCCGTTCGGTTTGAAGAACGCAGGGGAAACATACATGAGGGCGATGACTACGGTATTCCATGACATGATACACAAGGAAATTGAAGTGTACGTGGATGATGTGATCATAAAATCTAGACGTCAAGAAGACCACGTTGCCGACCTCGGGAAGTTCTTTCAAAGACTTCGAAGATATGATATCAAGCTCAATCCGGCCAAATGCGCATTCGAAGTTCCATCAGGGAAGTTGCTAGGATTCATCGTCAGCCGACGGGGCATTGAGTTGGACCCATCCAAAATCAAGTCCATCCAGGAGTTACCCCCACCAAGGAATAAAATAGAGGTAATGAGTTTGTTGGGAAGGTTAAATTACATCAGTAGGTTTATTGCTCAGCTTACAGCAACCTGTGAGCCCATATTCCGTCCGTTGAAGAAAGACGCTGCGATAGAATGGACGACAGAATGTCAGGAAGCGTTTGACCAAATCAAAGGGTATCCGTCAAACCCACCCGTACTAGTTCCGCCTGAACCGGGTAGACCCCTGATTCTTTATCTAACGATCTTGGAGAATTCGTTCGGCTGCGTACTGGGGCAGCATGATCTTACTGGCAAAAAGGAACGGGCCATTTACTATCTCAGTAAGAAATTCACGGTCCACGAGGTTAAGTACACTCATTTGGAAAAGACCTGATGTGCTTTGACTTGGGTAGCCCAAAAGCTGAAACATTATTTGTCTTCTTACACCACTTACCTCATTTCGCGTTTGGATCCGTTGAAGTATATTTTCCAGAAACCTATGCCTACAGGGAGGTTAGCAAAATGGCAAATATTACTTACAGAGTTCGACATCATATACGTGACAAGGACGGCTATGAAAGCTCAAGCCCTAGCCGATCACTTAGCCGAGAATCCTGTTGATGACGGATACGAACCTTTGAGGACGTATTTTCCAGACGAAGAAGTATTGCAAATTGAGGGGTTGGAGTTAACCAAGGATCTAGGGTGGAAGCTTTTCTTCGACGGAGCGGCGAACGCAAAAGGAGTCGGAATAGGAGTAGTACTTATCTCTGAAACGGGACATCATTATCCTGTTACTGCTCAACTGCGTTTTCATTGTACCAACAATATGGCTGAGTATGAGGCATGCATCTTAGGGTTGCGATTAGCAGTAGACATGGATGTACAGGACGTCTTGGTCTTGGGGGACTCGGACCTTCTGGTACATCAAATTTAGGGAGAATGGGAAACCAGAGATTTGAAGCTTATCCCGTATCGTCAATGTTTGCATGATCTGACCAAGCGTTTCCGATCAGTAGAATTCAGGCATATCCCAAGGATGCATAATGAGGTTGCCGATGCTCCGGCTACTTTGGCGTCAATGCTACATCACCCGGACAAGGTTCGTATTGATCCATTACATATTCAGATCCGGAATCAGCATGCTTATTGCAATATGATAGAGGAAGAGATGGATGGCAAGCCATGGTTTCATGACGTCAAATAATACCTCAGGTTAGGAATATACCCAGAGCAGGCAACTGGAGATCAAAAGAGAGCCATTCGGCGACTGGCAAATGGATTTTTTCTTAGTGGAGGGGTGTTGTACAAAAGAACCCCAGATTTGGGATTGTTGAGATGTATAGATGCGAGTCAAGCCACAACGGTGATGACAGATATACACTCCGGAGTTTGTGGGCCACACATGAGCGGATATGTATTGGCAAAGAAGATTCTTCGAGCAGGATATTACTGGCTCACTATGGAGCGTGATTGTATAAGTTTTGTGCGAAGATGCCATCAGTGTCAGATACACGGAGATTTGATTCATTCTCCACCTACTGAATTGCATACAATGTCAGCACCATGGCCGTTTGTTGCATGGGGTATGGATGTTATTGGACCTATAGAACCTGCGGCTTCCAATGGTCATAGGTTCATTTTGTTAACGATCGATTATTTTACCAAGTGGGTGGAGGCCAAAACCTTTAAATCAGTAACCAAGAAGGCGGTGGTGGACTTCGTACATTCCCACATCATCTGCAGGTTTGGAATTCCAAAGATAATCATCACGGATAACGGTGCCAATCTTAACAGCGGATTGATGAAAGAGGTCTGCCAACAGTTCAAGATTACACACCGAAATTCCACACCATATCGTCCCAAAGCAAATGGTACGGTTGAGGCAGCAAATAAGAATATAAAGAAGATATTGAGGAAGATGGTAGAAGGGTCTAGGCAATGGCATGAAAAGTTACCATTCGCATTGTTAGGTTATCGCACTACCGTCCGGACTTCGGTAGGTGCAACTCCTTACTTGTTGGTGTACGGGACTGAAGTAGTAATACCAGCAGAAGTTGAAATTCCATCCCTCCAAATTGTCACTAAAGCTGAGATTGACGACGATGAGTGGGTCAAAACCCGATTGGAGCAATTGAGTTTGATCGATGAAAAGAGATTGACAGAAGTATGTCATGGCCAATTGTATCAAAAGAGAATGGCAAGATCATATAACAAGAAGGTACGCCCCAGGAAATTTGAAGTAGGACAGCATGTGTTGAAGAGAGTTCGACCACATCAGGCCGAAGCAAAAGGCAAGTTCGCTCCAAATTGGCAGGGACCATTTGTTGTGACTAGGGTATTATCCAACGGCGCGCTATGTCTAACTGATATTGAGGGAAGATGCACTGATATGGCTATCAATTCTGACGCAGTCAAGAGATATTATGTGTAATTCTTTAATGCATTTGTCAACGTTTGGTTTTGTTTGTTTGTATTTGGCATTTTTCGGAGAGTGAAATGACAGAGGCAATTTTTCTACTACCCAAACACTTTAACCCTTGTTTTCCTCTTTGAGCCTTAATTATTCTTTCATATACCCTCTTTCGGAATCATCAAGGAAAATGCGTAACAAAATAGGAAAAGAAACAAAGAAAGGACACAAGAAAAAGTGAACGACGTTTGACCTGATTCCTCAAGAAGGATATGTAGGCGCCACACGGCTCGGTCACAATAAAATAAAAATCAAAGATTCCCCAAGCAACAAAACTGGGGCAGAAGTCATGTTTCGTTTGAAGATAGTGTGGATTCCGAAAGTTGTAATGAGCTACCCGTTGAGGTTAAGTCCCTTTTCTCTAGCCTCGTACACTAAAACCGCATTAATGACCAAAAAGACCTCTCGATCAATATTTGAGAAATGCCAAGCCACGCAAATGAAAGCCAAGAAGGACACTCTGATCCTCGACTGAGTCCAGGATTCTCAAGCTAAAAAATGGATAGCCATTTAGAGGGAGCTTCGTGGATAATACCCCAGCCTGGAAAGAAAGCAAAATGAGAGAGTCTTAACGGTAAAAACCCTCGCGGGCACCTTAAGGCGAAGAAAGCTAAGAGAAAGCAAAATGAGAGAGTCTTAACGGTGAAAACCCTCGCGGGCACCTTAAGGCGAAGAAAGCTAAGAGAAACAAAATGAGAGAGTCTTACGGTGAAAACCTTTACAGGCACCCTAAGGTGACGGGAGGTCGAGAGAAATGAGAGAATCTCATTAGTGAAAACCCTTTGAAGGGCACTATGAGGTGACAAGGCGAGATGGTTACCAGGTGTCCGCATGAGACAAGGTTGGGACATTCGTTTGCTTCTAGCAAAACGCGACCATCAAGAAAGTGATTGACATAAATAGACTGGATAGATTAATCTCAAAGGCGCGGCATAACCATTGGATCAGTTATACATTCAGATAAGTTTTTCCCAGTTTTGAGTTCAGAAAAGTTTTCCCTTTCTTTTGTCATTCGCGGTCAGCATTCTTTATCTATCATTTTTCTCTTCTTTTGTTTTCGAAAATTGACTTTTCAAAGCTTACTACCAAGTCTCCCAAAGCGGTACAATGAAGATGAATAGGCGTGGAACGAGGCAATAAGGCAAAAGTCGTTCCGATATTAAGGTTGGAACGACAGGTTGATTGGAAGGTTCACGGGAATTATGGAGTACGATGGACACATATTACACATCCGGAAGATGATTTCTCACAACAGATCATCGACTAAAAGGGTCGGACCAAACCGAAGGTTGGAATAAAAGGAGAGATGAGAGACCATCCGTGGAAAGAGCACCATCCCCAGCAAGTGTCAACGTCGTCCCCAAAAGTTCGAGGGAGGCCAAGCAGCTGAAAGAGAAAATGGCCCCCAACAAGAGTGGCACGACCACTCACTGCGTTTTGAAACTAACAATTTTTCTTTGATTTAAAGCAGGAAAAGAGGGTTCGTCGGCGGTTAAGCATGCCGCGTAGAAGGTCATCAAACTGGGGCAGAAAATTTTCTCCTATTGCGAAAATTTTCATGAAAACAAATACCCAGTGGATAAGGATAACGAGATTTCGGGAAATACCGGTTCCGAGCAGAATAGTTTTGAGAGAGGCCGGACAACACGAGGGGTTGATTTTTGAGCCTGGTATCATCCCCAGCAGTTGTTGGGAAAATGAAACACTAACTTCGAGATTCCCCTAGCAGCATTATATCCC
This sequence comes from Nicotiana noctiflora, assembly GCA_032618575.1. NCBI lineage: Eukaryota > Viridiplantae > Streptophyta > Magnoliopsida > Solanales > Solanaceae > Nicotiana > Nicotiana noctiflora. Next base: position 50,627 of record JASVEL010000692.1, read on the forward strand.
ATAAGTTTTTCAAGGAAGCAGAGGCGTGAGTCCCGGAGGAGGTATGGGAAGAAGGAAAAGGAAAAGGGGTCCCCCGCCAGGGTAATCCTCAGTTAATGACATTTCAATCCCCGGCGAGTCCAAGAGAGAACGAAGGGTGAAAGAAATAGAAAAAGAGGAAATACTTCCCCAGCAGCATCATCCCCAGCAGGTGAGTAAACAGTTCCGAAGATATCTTCAGCAGCCAAAGGAAAAGTAACACGACCCCGTGGGAAAGAAATTCCAAGACAAGGTAATTCAGAAGAAAAGGGTGGCCCAAGAGACGATGCAGGAAGAAGAAAATGGTACAGGAAACAAAGGAAGGCGATAAGGATGGGATGAAATTAGTGAGTTGTAGTTGAAGTCGGGGAGCCCGCCTGAAGAATGGAGTGGCGATTTAATTTTGAAGTTGTAGTTGAAGTTAGGGAGCCCGCCTGAAGAATGGAGTGGCGATTTATTTTGAAGTTGTAGTTGAAGTCAGGGAGCCCGCTTGAAGAATGGAGTGGCGATTTATTTTGAAGTTGTAGTTGAAGTCAAGAACCCGCCTGAAGAATGGAGTGGCGATTTATTTTGAAGTTGTAGTTGAAGTCGGGGAGCCCGCCTGAAGAATGGAGTGGCGATTTATTTTGAAGTTGTAGTTGAAGTCGGGGAGCCCGCCTGAAGAATGGAGTGGCGATTTATTTTGAAGTTGTAGTTGAAGTCGGGGAGCCCGCCTGAAGAATGGAGTGGCGATTTATTTTGAAGTTGTAGTGGAAGTCGGGGAGCCCGCCTGAAGAATGGAGTGGCGATTTATTTTTGAATTTGGTTGAGGAAAGCGGTTGAATGTAACGGAAATACCAAGCATGAATCCAAGTTCATAATCGAGGGGGCCCGCCTGAAGAATGGAGTGGCGATTTATTTTAAAGTTGTTGAGGAAAGCGGTAGAGTGTAACGGAATTCCCCAGCATGAATCCAATCAAGAGGAAGGCAACAAGGATCGGAAAGACAGGTTCGGACTTCGAAGGAGAATAGTTCGAAGATCACAAAGAAGGGACCAATTGTCGGGGTCCGGCAATCAAGATAAGCCGAAATAACGATTGTCAGAAGAGAAGAAGCATGTGAAGAAAACATCAGAGCCAGCAGGATGGCAGGGAACACGACAAGATCAAGTTGAAAAGATAAATAAGAATCCGCAATACTGTAATTTAGTATAGCTTCTTATTTTGGTTTAGCACGGTGTAATAAGGAGATCAGTTAAGCAGTGACAACAGCAGCAACAGTAGTAACAGCAAGATCGCAGTAGTCATGGTAGTCCCAGCTACCAAAACTTCCCGAACTACATTGACCTGATTCCCTTTTAGCCAGGGATATGTAGGAGACCTCTTGAAGCAAGGTTCGGTCAAACTTTTCCCAAAAAATGCTTCATACGGAGTGCTTGAACGGGCAAAAATCGCTCGTATCCGCTCACTTATCTTTGCACGAAAACTCTTCATGTTTCCGCGCAAAGAGGGGCATCTGTGAGCACGTGATTTTTGCCCTATACGAGAATTACTCCCAAAATGTCAAAAATAAAAGAGTTTTTGCGTTTGTTTGCAATATTTGTGGATTACATGTTCTTTTTCTTATTGTTTGCATTTGTGTGCCCATGTCTATTTGTTTAAATTAATAAAAAAAAATATATATATACCAAATATGTTGCATTTATATTTGTAGGATTAGTTTCGTACTTAGAAATAGTTAAGTTTATTTTTACGAAAATGAAAAATCATAAAAATGTATTTTTCGCATTTCTTATCATTTTAATGTACAATTGTAGGATTTGGTATTTAATTATGTTAATTGTTAGTAAAAAAATTAATTATATGGGTTACAAGTTAATCTGATTATATATATATATATATATATATATAGTCTAGTTTTAGATATATATATATATATATATATATATATATATATATAATACAATATAGAGTCTAGTTTTAGGAAATAAAGAGATAAGGAAATCAGATTTGGGCCAGAACCTAGTCCGAAACCAGGCCCAATCGAGTTATCCCTGGTCCAGTCCATTTCATCCTCAATCGTGGCCGTTCATTTCGAATTGATCCTATGGCCACGATCTCCCCTATCACCCGTTCAGGAGGCATCGATCTGGGCCGTTTGATTCAGTTGATCTAATGGCCAATACCATATCATCACGACCCGAGTTTTAGCCCGACCCAGTCTACCCAAAGACCAACCCGGCTTCAACTTAACCAAACGGCATCGTTTGAATAAGTGGGATGATCTAGACCATCGATCTCTTTGGATCGAACGGCTAGGATTCAATCCCAACCCCGCTATATGTTCTAATCTCCTACCCTGCCCCCCCTTAGCCAGACCCCTACCTTCATCGTCTCTCTCAGAGACAAGCTAAGTCCCACCGCCTTCGCCGCACTCCGCCCGCCGGAAATCGCCTCACGGCGGTTCCGGTAGGCCAATGGCTCCCAAATTTACACCGTAGAATCTCCCAAGCCCCCTCTACATGGATCCGTTAGTCGTTAGTCTCGAATGTTGCTCGAACGTCTCGAATATTCGTTCGAAGGTCACCGGAACTTGAACGTTCATCCCAAACCACCTCAAATTCACACCAATAACTCCTCACACCTCCCCCACACCCCTACCGACCTTGGTTTAGTTCGAATCTTACTAGAAATGTTAAAGCCCTAAATTCGAGCCCCAAGAACCCTAGTTTTGAAGAAGCCCAATTCAAGCCGGATTAGTCATCATTTGAAGTCCAAGGGACTTTAGTCTAGGTGTTCTCAATCGAGAACATCTCGATTAAAGCCCATTTGGCTTCAATAGTTCCAAACCAAGTTCGAACTTGGGTCGGCAGATTCTTTTGAGGTAATTCATTTCCCTTACGATTTCTGTTTGCATTACATATTTGTATTTGTGTTTTAGTTTTAGAAATTGTTTTAGCATTCTTCTACTCTTCCCAATGGACCTTTTTATTTGGTCAATTCAATCTTCATCAGTTTGTTTGATTGTAATGTTGTAATTGCTTCGTATATCTGGTTTATTTAACGTCGACAAATTAATTAGCTTGTATGTTTGCTCATTTCTTGGTCTGCCCGTATGCAATTCATTAGTTTGTGACTTGTTGTTTGTTTGATTTTGTATTAGGGGTCAATTGGATACAGTTGGTAGGACTTAATTAGTATTAGTTCCTTAATCTCCTGCCCATAAGAGGGACTAGTGGAACCTGCTGTATAGCAGGGTATCCCACTAGTCTCATGCTATCAATTGTTTTAATGTAAAACCCATACGAGGACACTTAATAGTGGGGGTTCAGAGAATATGATGGGCTGGGGTTTAGTTTAAGGGGTGGCACCATTAGGAGCTGATTTTCCAAAACTATATAGAAGAGGGACGTGCAGTGATAGGATAGAGATAGAGATAGAGATAGAAAAAGAGAGCAGACTCTGGAGAGCATTCTGAAACACAGAGAAAAAGATAGACAATTTGGAAGAGAGAAAGGAGAAAAACATTCTGGTTTGCTTTGTTTCATTGTGTCAATCCAGTTTACTGTTCTATTGGATTGGTAGAACAATCTTAGGTGTTGGTCGATTCAGTCACACTCCCTTTTGATTTATTATTCATTGGAACTCCATAGGGGTGTTTAAGCTGCTTTCAGTCAGTCTTTGGGTCCATTTGAACTATATTTCGATATAACATTAGCCTGTTGAAGTCTTCAAGTATCCGTTAGGTGTTTCTGAAACTAAAACTGGTCTATTTGAGCTGCTTGGGGTGTCATTCTTGGTTCATCCGACATTACTGGATAGCATTTGGTTGATTTGGTTTTAAGTTATTCTGGGGTTTTGATTTAAACATTAAGTTTGTGTTTGTTGACGTTCCTGGGTTTTTCTCTGTCAAGTTGATGCTGTTTGGCTTTCTTAAAGTTGCCCCATTGCTGTGATCGTTTACTATTGAAACTGCTGTTCAAGTTGTGTTGTTGTTGCTGTTTAACCTGAGCTACCACTGATCCTTCTCTGCATTTTTGGTTGTTTGAATTCCAGGTAATCTTTCTCTGTGATCTATTCCATGTATCTAAGAGCTGGAAGTTGCAATGCAGATGTTCTTTGGTGTTATTAAAATTGCTCCCTGTTAGCTTCTAGTTTCTTTTTAGCCATCTGATTAGCTGTGATAAAAAATGTATTGGCAGTAGGAATATGGGTTGTGTAATTGGACCGGTGGATTGTTAAATTGGTAATCCTTAGCTGAATTTTAGTACATTCTATAGTTAATTAGTGGTTGATTTCAATTTGTAATGGATTATGGGTTAAAGGGATTATAGGGTAACAGTCATAACCATACAGGCTTAGTTGAATACATGAATGATTAGTGTTAGTTTGAATTAACCAGAATCTCTAAGCGTAATACTTTCCTCATTTTACCTATATATAATGTGTAGCTATAAACAAAAAAAATTGTTACGTATATCATTATAATAGGTTGTTGCTTTCCAATTGTTTGCATTTTACAAGTTATGAGGACTGAAAGTTAGTATCACTCAGTGTTGTATTGAAACTGGATCGTACATTTGGCATTAAATACGATTCATGTAATGTTGGGATCTGTTACAAACTGAACGGTGTATAGTTTAGTTTAGAGTGAATTTGATCGTTAGTAGGTAAGGATTACATTAGCTGTCACTTAGCATGACTCAGAATATTAAGATGATCAAACATTGATAGAATAATTTCTATCTCCACCCGTATTTTGTCATGTCAAAAACTGTAGTTGATTCTAAAATTTGATAACTAACTACCATGTATAATTTTAAGATAAAAATTTCAAATATAGAGAAACAGAAATAGAAAGCTTAGCATACTTTAGTTGGGCCTTTAAATAATAATGAGGCGAGCCTCACTAAACAAAAATACATAATGGCGGGGCCCTCAAATTAGTTGTTATAAAAACTTAGACTCGGGAAGATCGTTTAACGAATTTCACGATCTTTCCCAAAGTTAATAAAGACGATAGACTCTTTAGGCGCGATTGGTAAATAAAATTATTTTCCTAAATACGGGTGCGCATTTATGTGACCCAAATCACTCTCGGCAAATCTGAAACGCATTAAGGTCACAGGCGCACTGGTGGCGGTGTGATTCGAGATGTGTTTTCGTGACGTCGTAATTCTTCTAAAAATTGAAAAGCGGAACATAAAAAGAATATAGATAAAGAAAGACAAAAATAGCAGTTGAGCGACCGTGCTAAAACCACGGAATCCGGGAGTGCCTAACACCTTCTCCCGGGTTAACAAAATTCCTTATCCAGGTTTCTAGCTTCGCAGACTGTAATACAGGGTCATAAATTTCCTCGATTCGGGATTAAACCGGTGACTTGGGACACCATTATTTTTCCAAGTGGCGACTCTGAATTAAATAAATAAATCCCATTTCGATTGTCCTTTAATTGGAAAAACTTTCCTGCGCCCTCGCGGGTGCGGAAAAAGGAGGTGTGACACTGAGAACTGAACTTCTATATTCTATTCTCTTGCAGATGGCGAGAACGCGAGCATCGGGACGAGGTGGACGACCTCCATTGCCACCTGTTAGAGGCCGTGGGCGCGGTCGTGCTAAAGGTAGAAGCAGGGCAGTTGAGGCAGTGCCAACTGACCCACCTGTTGTACCAGTTCAGGAGCAGCCCCAGTGGTTGATGCTCCAGCAGCCCCAGTTCAGGGCCAGACTGTATCTATTGCTATTCCTGGTCTTCAGGAGACTCTTGCTCAGATATTATCGGTGTGTTCCGGTTTGGCTCAGGTAGTTTCAGCTACCGCTACTGTAGCGACATCTCAGACAGGGGGTGGTCAGCAGACCCCTGCAGCTCGCACACCTGATCAGGTTGTTCAGGGACTTTAGACGCCAGAGGCGGTCACCGCTCAGGTGGTTGCACCGGTTATTCCTCCAGCTGCACCAGCTCCAGCTCCAGAGCATATGGTTCAGGTTATGCCCGACGACGAGCGGCGTCGTCTTGAGAGATTTGGTAGACTTCAGCCACCCCATTTCAGTGGCGTTGAGGGCGAGGATGCCCAGGGTTTCTTGGACAAGTGTCAGAGGATGTTGCGGACGGCTGGTATTCTTGAGTCCGGCGGAGTTTCATTTACTACCTTTCAGTTCACTGGTCTCGCATTTGATTGGTGGGAAGAGTTTGAGAGGCGTAGGCCTGCAAGAGCAGCACCTCTCACATGGCAGCAGTTCTCTACTCTCTTTCTAGAGAAATATGTACCTCGGTCTCGTCGCGAGGAGCTACGTCGCCGGTTCGAGTGGTTGATTCAGGGCGACATGTCTGTGACTCAGTATGAGCTTAGATTCACTCAGTTGGCTAGGCATGCCACATGGATGATCCCTAATGATAGGGAGAGGATCAGGAGGTTCATTGATGGCCTCAACTACTCTATCCGCATTCTTATGACTAGAGAGAGAGTTTTGTCATCATCATTTGAGCAGGTTATTGATATGGCACGCTCCATTGAGGCGGATCATCGCCGAGAGAGAGAGGAGCGGGAGGCCAAGAGGCCTCGTGGTTCTGGCAGTTTCAGTGGTGCTCCATCTAGAGGGCATTCCCAGCAGAGCAGAGGTCGCTCATCTAGACCTTCTCATTCGGGCCGCCCAGAGCAGAGCGGAGGTTCTTATGGTCGTGGTCGACAGGGGTTTCAGCAGGGTCAGTCATCACTTAGTGCCCTTCCAACCCAGGATGCTGCACCTACTTCTTCAGCCCAGGGTTCTTCTCCGGCGAGGGGTTCCCTTCAGTCCCCTTCTCCAGCACCAGGTGCATGTTATGAGTGTGGTGACTTTGGCCACATGAGGAGATAGTGCCCTCGACTCCGTAAGGACAGGACTCAGCAGAGGGATCAGCCCTCATCTTCAGCACCATCTCAGTCTAGTAGAGGTGGAGGTCAGTCTTCTCGTGGTCGCCCCAGGGGCGAGGAGAGATCTGGTGGAGGCCAGGCACGGTTCTATGCACTTCCTGACAGGCGTGATGCAGTTGCCTCCGATGCTGTGATTACAGGTATCATTTCTGTCTGTCAGAGAGATGCCTCTGTTCTATTTGATCCGGGGTCCACATATTCTTACGTGTCCTCTTATTTTGCACGTCATTTGGGTGCGACTCGTGGTAGTGTTGATTTACTGTTCATGTATCCACCCCCGTGGGTGATACGATCGTTGTGGATCATGTCTATAGATCCTGTGTTATATCTATTGGGGGTCTGGAGACCCAGGCAGATTTGTTATTGTTGGGTATGGTGGACTTTGATGTTATATTGGGTATGGACTGGTTGTCTCCGTACCACGCTATATTGGACTGTCATGCTAAGACAGTTACGTTGGCCATTCCTGGTATTTCTCAGATCGAGTGGCGGGGTTCGACCGATTTCGTCCCTAGCCGTGTTATTTCGTTCTTAAAAGCTCGGAAGATGGTTGAAAAAGGGTGTTTATCGTACTTAGCTTTTGTGAGAGATGTGGGAGCTGAATCTCCTAGCATTGATTTTGTACCTGTTGTGAGGGACTTCCCAGATGTATTCCCCTCAGACCTGTCGGGCATGCCGCCGGACAGGGATATTGATTTTGGCATTGACTTGGTGCCGGGCACTCAGCCTATATCCATTCCTCCTTATCGGATGGCACCAGCTGAGTTGAAAGAACTGAAAGAGCAACTTCAGGAGCTTCTGGATAAGGGTTTTATCCGCCCTAGTGTGTCCCCGTGGGGTGCGCCGGTATTATTTGTTAAAAAGAAAGATGGTTCCATGCGAATGTGTATTGATTATAGGCAATTGAACAAAGTGACAGTGAAGAACAAGTACCCTCTACCGCGCATAGATGATTTGTTTGATCAGTTACAGGGTGCGAGGGTGTTTTCTAAGATCGATCTTCGTTCGGGCTATCATCAGCTGAAGATCGGGGACTCGGATATTATGAAGACTGCATTCAGGACCCGATATGGTCACTATGAGTTTCTTGTGATGTCTTTTGGGATGACCAACGCCCCAGCAGCATTTATGCATCTGATGAACAGTGTGTTCGGGCCTTATTTGGATTCATTTGTGATTGTGTTCATTGATGACATTCTAGTCTACTCCCGTAGTCGGGAGGAGCATGCTCAGCATTTGAGTATTGTGTTGGCAGAGATTGAGGGAGGAGAAGCTATATGCTAAATTCTCCAAGTGCGAGTTTTAGCTCGAGTCCGTAGCATTTCTGGGGCATGTGGTGACTCGTGATGGTATTCAGGTTGATAAAAAAAAGATAGAGGCGGTGCAGAGTTGGCCTAGACCGTCCTCAGCTACAGAGATCGGGAGTTTTCTTGGTTTGGTGGGATATTATCGCCGGTTTGTTCAGGGATTTTCATCCATTGCTTCTCCCTTGACCAAGTTGACTCAGACGGGTGCCCCATTTGTATGGCCGGACGAGTGCGAGAAGAGCTTTCGAAAGCTCAAGACAGCTTTGACCACGGCTCCAATATTGATTTTTCCCTCAACTTCAGGTTTTATACTGTATATTGTGATGCTTCTAGAGTGGGGATAGGTTGTGTGTTGATGCAGGAAGGTAAGGTGATTGCTTATGCTTCTCGGCAGTTGAAGCCACATTAGAAGAACTATCCTGTTCATGATTTGGAGCTAGCCGCCATTGTTCATGCATTGAAGATTTGGAGGCACTATTTGTACGGTGTGTCTTGTGAGGTGTATACCGACCATCGTAGTCTCCATTACTTGTTCAAACAGAAAGACCTTAATTTGAGACAGCGGAGATGGCTTGAGTTGCTTAAGGATTATGACATCACTATATTATATCATCCGGGAAAGGCCAATGTGGTGGCCGATGCTTTGAGCCGGAAGGCGGTCGGTATGGGGAGCTTGGCATATATTCCGGCTGAGGAGAGGCCATTTGCTCATGATGTTCAGGTGCTAGCCAATCGGCTAGTGAGGTTAGATATTTCAGAGCCCAGCCAGGTATTGGCTTGTATTGTATCACGGTCATCTCTATATGATCGTATTCGTGAGCGCCAGTATGATGATCCACATTTGGCTATCCTTAGGGACAGAGTTCAGCATGATGATGCTAGAGATGTCACCATTGATAGTGACGGCGTATTGAGGATGCAGGGCCGGATATGTGTGCCCAATGTTGATGGCCTTCGTGAGTTGATTCTGGAGGAGGCCCATAGCTCGCGGTATTCTATCCATCCAGGAGCCGCGAAGATGTATCAAGATTTGAAACAAGACTATTGGTGGAGAAAGATGAAAATGGACATTGTCAGACATGTAGCACGGTGCCTCAACTGTCAGCAGGTTAAGTACGAGCATCAGAGGCCCGGTGGTGTATTTCAGCGCATTGATATTCCCGAGTGGAAATGGGAGAGGATCACTATGGACTTTGTTACTGGACTCCCTCGGACGACGAGGAAGTTTGATTCTGTATGGGTGATTGTGGATAGACTGACCAAGTCGGCTCACTTCATTCCAGTTAGTACTACCTACTCATCGGAGCGATTGGCAGCGATCTTTATTCGAGAGATTGTTCGGTTGCATGGGGTCCCAGTGTCTATCATATCCGACAGGGGTACTCAGTTCACTTCTCAGTTTTGGAGAGCATTTCAGCGAGAGATGGGTACACGGGTTGAGTTGAGTACATCATTTCACCCCCAGACAGACGGACAGTCTGAGCGCACTATTCCGATCTTGGAGGATATGTTGCGAGCTTGTGTGATTGATTTTGGTGGCTCGTGGGATGAGTTCTTACCACTTGCTGAGTTTGCCTACAACAACAGTTATCAGTCGAGTATTCAGATGGCCCCGTATGAGGCATTGTATGGCAGGCGGTGTAGATCCCCCGTGGGATGGTTTGAGCCTGGTGAGGTTAGATTGATAGGGACCGAGTTAGTCCAGGATGCTCTGGATAGAGCAAAGTTGATCCAGGAGAGGCTTCGTACAGCACAGTCTCGTCAGAAGAGTTATGCGGACCGTAGAGTTCGAGAGTTGTCTTTCATGGTTGGTGATAGAGTATTGTTGAAAGTTTCACCTATGAAGGGTGTCATGAGGTTTGGGAAGAAAGGAAAGTTGAGTCCTAGGTACATTGGTCCTTTTGAGATACTTAAGAGAGTTCGAGAGGTGGCATATGAGTTGGCCTTGCCGCCTAGCTTATCCAGCGTCGATCCAGTATTCCATGTGTCTATGCTCCGAAAGTACATTGGAGATCCGTCTCATGTATTAGACATCAGTACCATTCAGCTTGATGGTGATCTATCCTATGATGTGGTGCCTATTGCTATTTTGGGTCGTCAGGTGAGAAAATTGAGGTCTAAGGAGATTGCATCAGTTCAGGTTCAGTGGAGAGGTCGACCCGTGGAGGAGGCCACTTGGGAGATCGAGCGGGTGATGTGGAGCAGATATCCTCACTTGTTTGAGACTTCAGGTATGATTCTTGACCCGCTCGAGGACGAGCGTTTGCTTAAGAGGGGGAGAATGTGACGACCCGGCCCGTCGTCACGGGAATTACCACCCCGTTATGTTGAAATTGTATGTTTTATGCTTTTATATCAATGTTAAAGTCTATCGGGTGAGTTAGGAGTGATTTGGATTGGAAATGAGGCATATAGCCTTTTTGAAAGAAACTTGAATAAGGAAAGTCAACCCGGAGTTGACTATTTGGTTAGAGGGCTCGGAATCGGATTCTGATGATTCGGTTAGTTCTGGTAGGTAATTTTTGACTTAGGGGAGCAATCGGAATTGAATTTGGAGGTCCGGTGTAGAAATAGGCTTGAATTGGCTAAGGTTGAATTTTGGCGAAATCCGAACGGTAGGTGAGATTTTGATCCGGGGGTCGGAATGGAATTATGACAGTTGCAGTAGCTCCGTTAGGTGATTTTGGATATGTCCGCAAATTTTTAGATCATTCGGACGTTGTTTAGTCGGGTTTTTGATTGATTGTGTAATTCGGAATGTTTTAGGGAATTTAGGCTTGAATTCGATGCGAATAATGGGTTTTGATGTTGTTAGACGTGTTTTGAGGATTTGAGCAAGTTCGAATAAGGTATTAAGATGTGTTGGTGTGTTTGCATGAGGTCCCGGGGGCCTCGGGGTGTTTTCGGATGGTTAAACGGGAGAAAATGTGGAAAGTTGCAGGTTTGTGATTCTGTTCTGTTGTTTTCGCTCATGCAGAAATGGGAGCGCAGGAGCGAGTCCGCAGGAGCGGACAAGAGGGCGCAAGGGCGAGTGACTTCGCAGAAGCGGAATCGTCTCCGCTGAAGCGGCGTCGCAGGAGCGAAGATGAGACCGCAGAAGCGGTCAAGAGAGAAATGGGGGAAAACCGCAGAAGCGGATTTATTGACGCATAGGCGAGTCCGCAGGAGCGGACTCTTGTTCGCAGAGGCGGAAAGGACCGCAGGGGCGGAATGTTATCCGCAGAAGCGGACCCGCATGAGCGGTCCGTGTATCGCAGGAGCGGATATGGCCGGCTAGGCCTGGAATCGCAGAAGCGACCATCTGGTCGCGGATACGGACTCGCAGGAGCGGAATTCTATCCGCAGAAGCGAAAATCGCAGTGAGTTAATTGTATCGAAGTTAGAAAATTTCAGAAACATTTCACACATTTGGGTCTCGGCTTTAGAGGCGATTTGGGCGATTTTGAACAGGAACTCAAGGGAAATCATCAGGTAATCAAATATGGACTTAAACTATGATTAGTATTGATAATATTATGCAATTATATCATGAAAATGGAGGAATTTGGGGTGATTCATGGAAGATTTAACCCTAGGCTTGAACTTTAGAAAATCAAGGTTTTGAATGGGCAAATGGAGTCCGAATTTGGTAAAATTGATATGCTTAGACTCGTATTGAGATGAGGGTTCCGAATATGTGACTTTCGTGATTTTTCGACAAGCGTACCGAAAGTCGGGTTTTGACAACTTTGGGAATTTAGATGTAAATTGAGTTGCATTGATTGGGTGTCGTCCCATTGGCCTAATTTGTTGTGTTTCTACTGTATTTGATCAGATTCTATGCATGTGGAGCTTGATTCTCGTGGCAAGGGCATTGTGGAGTAGTCGTCGCGCCGTATTGAGGTGAATAATAGATATGGGTGATGACCAGCGGGTTCGAAACCCCGGTATACCACTTTGTGACGCTGTATAGCAGCGAGACACGTACTCTTATGTGAGTGCGGGGTCGATTGTGATTGGGGACTATGGCTTAGTCCGACTTGTTGATACTGTGTTATGACATTGGCTATTCTTGAGCCGTCGAACCTCCTTCTCGGATGGTTGCATACTATATATTGAGATATTGGCCACTCTTGAGCCGAGAAACCCCCTTCTTGGGCGGTTGAGTATACTTATGGGCCGTGAGCCAGATATTGGATCCCGCGAGGATCGTTATCATTGTCTTATCATATTGACATGTTAGTTACTACCAGACCGTAGCTATTTCTGTTATCATGCTATTTCCAATCTCTGGAACTTGACATTACTGTTTTCAACTGAAAAATGATAAAAGATGTTTTCAAATCTACTTTTGAGCCTGCGAGGCTGTATTTGCATATTAGCTGACTGGTAGTGGATCGGGCTGCACGCCGCAGCGGTATATATGTTGGATCGGACTGCACGCCGCAGTAATATTGTGCTTGGGCTGTAGGAGCCCCTCCGGAGTCTGAACCCCCACAGTGAGCACGGGTACCCAAATTGGATCGAGCTACGCGCCGTAGCGGTCATATCATGCATTGCATTGCATTTAGCTACATCTGCTAGTTGTTATACTGTTTTGCTGGTACTTGTTGGTACAGGTACAGTCGAGATTGATTCTATGACAGGGTAGCTGATTATAGCTTTACATAGTGCTTTATTGCGGATTTCTTATCTGCGTTGTCTTACCCTTGTTTATTACCACCGAGTCTGGCAGTACTCATTTTACTCCCTGCACCTTGTGTGCAGATCCAGGTACCTCTCAGCAGTGATCCAGTAGCTGTGCGAGGCGACATTTGTGGATATTCGAGGTAGGTGCAGAGTCCGCAGGACCCGATATTCCTTCTTACTGTCTCTTGATTTTGAATTGACTTTTCTTTCCGCACTTGGTATCTTGTAAACCTTTATACACTCATGTTCAGTAGAGGCTCATGACTCTTGACCCTTTGGTCTATGGGAGTTGATGTATTATGGGACATGGTTCCCCGTTTTCATTATATGTATCGCTATTGCTTCGTGATTTAATATGCTTAAATGGGCTAAAGAGAGCTTCTAGCTCCGATGTTGATATTGATTAGTCAGGCTGGCTTAGCATTGTGCTGGGCGCCATCACGACCGGATTTGGGGTCGTGATAGAAGGGTAATATGTACGCAGGCCATACCCCTACCCGGGGGGCAGAGAGGCTGTTTCCAGGAGACCCTCGGCTCAAGACATCAACAAAAATTTCAAAGATTTAAATGAATTTAAAATACACATTGATGAATTACTAGAACAAGGTTATATACAGGAGAGCAATAGTAAACATACAAGTCCAACATTTATAGTAAATAAACATAGTGAACAAAAAAGAGGAAAAAGTAGAATGGTTATTGATTATAGAAATCTAAATGCAAAAACTAAGACATATAATTACCCAATACCAAATAAAATACTAAAAATAAGACAAATCCAAGGATATAACTATTTTAGTAAATTTGATTGTAAATCGGGATTTTACCACTTAAAGTTAGAAGAAGAATCCAAAAAATTTAACAGCATTTACTGTACCCCAAGAATTTTATGAATGGAACGTGTTACCTTTTGGATATAAAAATGCACCACGTAGATATCAACATTTTATGGATAACTATTTAAAACAACTAGAAAATTGCATAATATATATTGATGATATATTATTATATTCAAAAACACAAGATGAGCATATAAAATTATTAGAAAAATTTATACATATTATAGAAATATATCGGGAATAAGCTTAAGTAGAAAAAAGGCAGAAATAATAAAAAATCAAATAGAATTTCTAGGAATAGAAATAGATAAAAGTGGAATTAAAATGCAAACTCATATAGTACAAAAGATAATAAATTCAAATGAACAATTAGATACAAAAAAGAAACTACAATCATTTTTAGGATTAGTAAACCAAGTAAGAGAATATATACCAAAATTAGCAGAGACTTTAAAACCATTGCAGAAAAATTTAAAAAAAGGATATAGAGTATCACTTTAGTAAAGAAGATAAAAAACAAGTAAGAAAAGTTAAACAAATATGTAAAAATCTACCAAAACTATACTTCCCGGATGAAGATAAAAAATTTACATATATAGTAGAATCAGACGCAAGTGAAAAAAGTTATGGAGGAGTATTAAAATATAGGTATAATAAAAAAAAAATAGAACATCATTGTAGGTATTATTCAGGGAACATTCACAAACCCGGAGATAAAATGGGAAATCAATAGAAAGGAATTATATGCAGTATATAAATGTTTATTGGCATTTGAACCATATATTGTATATAATAAGTTTATTATAAGAACGGATAATACACAAGTAAAATTGTGGCTAACCATGAAGATACAAGATTCAGTTTGAAATACGAATGCTTGTATTGAATGTAGTGAATTTTACATTTACAATTGATGTAATTAGTACTAACAAAAATATGATTGTAGACTACCTATCAAGACAAAGCTACACAAACTGAAGAAATAGATACAACAAAAGATATAATCTCAATCCTTGAGAAATTATCCTCTCAAATGGATAATATGGGAACAAGAATACAAAAGCTAGAAGATGCCAAAAATCTAAGTCAACAGCATGACTCTAAAGATGCGGATATAGGTCAATCGAAACACTATAAAATTCCAGAGCTACAAGGTGACGTTGGGAAACACCTAAAAACTCATAACGTTTGTTCAGATACAGCTGCAGGAAGTTCATCTACAAAGAAAGGAGTTAGAAATACGAACATGAACAAAATATTTGACAAACCATACATACCCAAAATACCAAAAGACCCATTATTCGTACCTCCACAAATGACATCATATTTAGAAAGCCTAAACCAAGAAAAGAAAGCTTACAATCATATAACCGGATTATCACGACCCTAAAACCCGTTCATGATGGCGCCCAACATATTGCTACGCTAGCCCGACCAACCATTCATAACACAGAGCTATCAACTCTCACTTTACCCTTTGTAGGCATAAACAACAATAATATAATGAAATGACGTCTAGTACATCGGGGATAAATATCCCAAAACCAGTATAAACCTCCCACCGAATCAGGAGTCATAAGTCATGAGCCTCTACCAGAATTTATAAACTGTGATAGTGTATACAACTGTGCACAAGTGTGGCATAGACAGAAAAAAATAAGGATAAACTAGAGAGTCAGGTCCTGCGGACGCTGGCAGCTACCTCGACTGTCCAAATGCACTCCCGAGCAGCCATAGAATCAGCTCTACTGTGATGTACCTAAATCTGCACACAAGGTACAGGGAGTCGGGTGTGAGTACTTCCAACTCAGCGGTAATAAAAGTAAATAATGCTTAAGGAAAGGAAACCACACAAAGCACTATCTCATGCTACACAATACAGAACTACCTTTAAACTTCAACACACTATCATTTTATCCCCTTCAGCATATGTGAGTTAATTATTTAGAAATCTCATTTTTAGCTTCTTTCTTTCATGATAACATACCAATACCTGGGTACAATCTCAAGCAGTGCAGGTCTGCACTCAAATCAGCCCCTCGGGCTCAGCACTCCTTAACAAATACCACCAGGAGATCTGGTCAATAAGGCAAATAATGCATGTGTTCCGGTAATGTATGAGTGCTAAATGTTATGCCACGTAGTACACGTAAACCAATGTATGTATGCCATGCAATGCATATGACGATGTGGCGTACAACCCGATCCGTGCAAAGGCGCCCGCGCTCACTGTGGGGGTTCAGACTCCGGAGGGGCTCCTACAGCCCAAGCGCAATATCAATATCACACCTACTGCGGCGCGCAGCCCGATCCATATACAACTGCGGCGTGCAGTTCGATCCATGCATGTGTATGCATATGCTCACATAAATCATCATGCCCTAACATATGGCCCTCGGCCCCAATCAGTCTAACAAATAATCAAGAAAGCCCTTCGGCCAACAGTATCATATTAGCTCACAGCTAAAATGCCATTAAGATCATGTTCAAGTTTTTCATAACTTTATAAAAAAATGCTGAGTAGCAAAGTACCATTTGAAACTTTAAATTGAGATAAAAATATGCATAGTGTTATCAAGACAATGATACCAATCCCTGAAGGATTCAAATAATCGGCGCGAAGCCCAAGCATGATAATTAGTCCAATTCATGATAATTAATATCTTTATTGAGGCGTCAATTTCATTTCAAACAATTAGGTGTTATTATTTATTACGCGGGACGGACCAAGTCACAATACCCAATGGTACTCTACCCCACGTCCGTTATCCGGCGTGCAAGTCACCTCAACACAACACTAAGATGTGCAAGTCCGGGGTTTACTAACCCTTAGGACATCATTTACAAGTATTACCCACCTCGAACCGGCGAAAACTCATGCCCGCGGCGTCTTTGCTCCTCCAACCGGCCTCCACGCGCATCGAAACTAGCCAAAATTAGTACAAATATATCATAATAGGCTAATGAAACATAACCCAATCGAAAGAACTCGAAAAATACCAAAAATCACGAAATTGGCAAAACCCGAGCCTCGGGCCCACATTCTGAAAAATTACGAAATTCATATTTCTGGAATCCTCATCTCGTCACGAGTCCGTACATACCAAGAACTCTCAATTCGGACCAAAATGGCCCTTCAAATCATAAATTCAAGATTTTTACTCCAAGCCCTATTTTCTTGATTTTTAGCCATAAATTCATGAATTCCATGGATTATTCTTGTATAAAAACATGTAATTAACTCATAAAACTTACCTCCAATGTTTCCCAGTCGAAACCCCTTCATTTCCCGTCCAAAAGCTCTCAAGAGTGACCAAAAATGGTGGAAAAGTGGGTTATGTGAAGAAGTTAGCATATTTTGGCGAAGTTAGTATTTTGGTGAATTCCGGTTGATAGGGGATATTCTGATCCGGGAGTCGGAATGGAATTCTGAAAGTTGTAGTACCTTCGTTAGGTGATTTTGGACTTGTCCGCAAAATTTCAGGTCATTCGGACGTCATTTGGTTGGGTTTCGGATTGAATGTGAATTTTGAAAGTTAAAGTTAAACTTAAGCTTGAATTTGTTGAAAATGGATGATTTTGATGTTAACGATAGAGTTTTGATGATTGGAACAAGTTTGAATAAGGTTATAGGACGTGTTGGTACTTTTGATTGAGGTCCCGGGGGCCTCGGGTGAGATTCGGGGTGGTTTCGGACCATTTCTAAGCCATTTTTAACTGCTGGTTTTGTCCTACAGCAGTGCTCTATGCAATCGCGGGGAGTTGGTCGCGATCGCGGTGAGTAAAATCTGATAAAAACCTTACTGAATCACGATCGCGTAAAGCGCTTTGCGATCGCGAAGAAGGAATTTCTGTCGCGCAGGTCCTACTTCGGAAGCTTATATCTTTTTATCTACAAGGAATTTTGAGGTCATTCAAAAGCAAAAGTTGTAGCTCATCTGGTCTCGTATTCATACAGATAAAGCAATAGGGATTTGGATGTCTTTGTAAAAAGTTATGGATGTTACACTATAGGTTGTCCGAGGAGGATCTTTAATACACATGTATGCATTGGGAAGCATATATCTCAAAATTTATAACGATTCAGGAAAAGAACAACAAATAAAAGTCATAGCCCTATGTGTCTAAATTCCATAACATCAAACCATTTATCATTTGGAGTTGTGTACAAAATGTTATGACCATTATACTGAAGCCTGTTCGGAAGAACCGGAATTTATGCACCGCGATCGCGAAGCATTTCCCGCGATCGCGATGAACAAAATGCCTGGGCAGAATGTTTTAAAACATTCCAGTCGCGAAAATAACCCACTTTTCCACCATTTTTGGTCACTCTTGAGAGCTTTTGGATGGGAAATGAAGGGGTTTCGACTGGGAATCGTTGGAGCTAAGTTTTATGAGTTAATTACATGTTTTTATACAAGAATAATCCATGGAATTCATGAATTTATGGCTAAAAATCAAGAAAATAGGGCTTGGAGTAAAAATCTTGAATTTATGATTTGAAGGGCCATTTGTGGTCCGAATTGAGAGTTCTTGGTATGTACGGACTCGTGACGAGACGAGGATTCCAGAAATATGAATTTCATAATTTTTCAGAATGTGGGCCCGGGGCTCGGGTTTTGCCAATTTCGTGATTTTTGGTATTTTTCGAGTTCTTTCGATTGGGTTATGTTTCATTAGCCTATTATGATATATTTGTACTAATTTTGGCTAGTTTCGATGCGCGTGGAGGCCGGTTTGAGGAGCAAAGACGCCGCGGGCATGCAAAGACGCGCGTGGAGGCCGGAAATGATGTCCTAAGGGTTTGTAAACCCTGGACTTGCACATCTTAGTGTTGTGTTGAGGTGACTTGCACGCCGGATAACGGGCGTGGGGTAGAGCACCATTGGGGATTGTGACTTGGTCCGTCCCGCGTAATAAATAATAACACCTAATTGTTTGAAATGAAATTGATGCCTCAATAAAGATATTAATTATCATGAATTGGACTAATTATCATGCTTGGGCTTCGCGCCGATTATTTGAATCCTTCAGGGATTGGTATCATTGTCTTGATAACACTATGCATATTTTTATATCAATTTAAAGTTTCAAATAGTATTTTGCTACTCAGCATTTTTTTATAAAGTTATGAAAAACTTGAACATGATCTTAATGGCATTTCTAGTTGTGAGCTAATATGATACTGTTGCCTGAAGGGCTTTCTTGATTATTTGTTAGACTGATTGGGGCCGAGGGCCATATGTTAGAGCATGACGATTTATGTGAGCATATGCATACACATGCATGGATCGGACCGCACGCCGCAGTGGTATATGGATCGGGCTGCGCGCCGCAGCAGGTGTGATATTGATATTGCGCTTGGGCTGTAGGAGCCCCTCCGGAGTCTGAACCCCCACAGTGAGCACGGGCGCCTTTGCATGGATCGGGCTGTACGCCACAGCGTCATATGCATTGCATGGCATACATACATTGGTTTACGTGTACTACGTGGCATAACATTTAGCACTCATACATTACTGGAACACATGCATTATTTGCCTTATTGACCAGATCTCCTGGTGGTATTTGTTAAGGAGTGCTGAGCCCGAGGGGCTGATTTGAGTGCAGACTTGCACTGCTTGAGATTGTACCCAGGTATTGGTATGTTATCATGAAAGAAAGAAGATAAAAAATGAGATTTCTAAATATTTTACTCACATATGCTGAAGGGGATAAAATGATAGTGTGTTGAAATTTAAAGGTAGTTCTGTATTGTGTAGCATGAGATAGTGCTTTGTCTGGTTTCCTTTTCTTCAGCATTATTTACTTTTATTACCGCTGAGTTGGAAGTACTCACACCCGACTCCCCGCACCTTGTGTGCAGATCCAGGTACATCACAGCAGAGCTGATTCTATAGCTGCATGGGAGTTGCAATTGGACAGTCGAGGTAGCTGCCAGCGTCCGCAGGACCTGACTCTCCAGTTTATCCTTATTTTTTCTGTCTATGCCACACTTGTGCACAGTTGTATACACTATCACATTTTATAAATTCGGGTAGAGGCTCATGACTTATGACTCCTGATTCGGTGGGAGGTTTATACTGGTTTTGGGATATTTATCCCCGATGTACTAGATGTCATTTCATTATATTATTGTTGTTTATTCCTACAAAGGGTAAAGTGAGAGTTGATAGCTCTGTGTTATGCATGGTTGGTCGGGCTAGCCTAGCAATATGTTGGGCGCCATCACGACCGAGTTTTGGGGTCGTGACAAGTTGGTATCAGAGCCTAGGTTACTAGGCCTCATGAGTCTTGAGCCGGTTAGTAGAGTCTCGCAGATCGGTACGGAGACGTCTGTATTAATCCTCGAGAGGCTGCAGAACCTTTAGGAAACACTTCACTTTCTTGGAATTCTTATCGTGCGTACTTGATTCAGCTTGAGATGTAATTCTTGAAATTCCTTCCACACGTTTGTATGTGCACTCGAGCGCTTAGTAATAAATTTGCCTTGATGGCTTGTGACTTCCCGATTGAAGGCGAGATATAATCTCCGTGATTTCATGTTGGCCCAGTCTGAAGGACTTGAGGCCGAATCTTCGCCTATGGCTGGAGCACCAAGGTGCTGATTTTGCGAGCTGGTATTATGAACTTATATGTTCAGTATTGTCCTTAATTGTGGAATGACGGCTAGATAGCCAGGTGATGTGTATCATGGTGGAAGGTGTGCTAAGATACTAAATTGAGGCAAAGCAGGTGGGTTATCTCTTGCGGAGTACCCTTAGGTGAGCTGATTCTTAAGTGTAATTGAAAGGTATTTGATTGTGTTATGATTCGAGCAGGTGCAACGCATGTCAGTATATCAATTTTGATAATATAATTCGTGTAGTATTGAGATTAATGTTGTTGATATACATTGTGATGTCTTGTCAAGTTATGGACGTGTTGTTAGGATGGTTTTGGTGATTCTCTGGCAGGTGGATAGGCCCAATTACAAAGGAAACTCTGTCGAAATTTTTGAAAAATTTGGGACTTAGTAAAAAATTTGTCGCCTAAAGAGTGGGCTTAACTGTAGTGTGAATGAATGCAAGAATTAGGGAAGAGTTAGAATTTTTGATGATTCGTGTCTCCGTAAGCTGGTGAAAGAGTGAGTTTAATCTCACCGTGATATTACGACAACAATAAAGTATATGTGTTCTGATAAATATGGCTTCGAGCTAAGTTGGGGAGATTTCCATTGATTAGCTGATTGCGCAGTTGTACGCTACGTTGGTTATGTCTTAAAGTACACTGACGAACCAGTTCTGGTTGCAGAAATTGAGCCGAGAATAACATGAGTGAAGCAAGATTTTGACAAAAGTTATACGGTGCTTTCGTAGATGTGAGAAAATAATAGTATGTCTTGAGTTGTTGTTGGTAAGGAATGCTCAGTGAATTGAGGAGAATGATGTTTGTTGGTATTTGAATGAGATCATATCATGTGGTGTTAGGGTGGTAATAAGGCACGAGTGGTTCTGTTCGTTAAGTCTGGAAATTTGCAGTTTCGATAAGAGTGGATGACTCTTGGGAATGTTATAATGTGTTCTAAGATGGTGTATGTGACTAAAGATAGTATCTTCATTAGAAAAGATCAAGACTTGTGGTATTTTGTGATAACTACGAGACCCTAAGTATCAGTATCAGGAAAGTAGTAGTAACGAATTCAGATTCGCAAGAAGTGCTTCAAAACAAAGTATTATGGAAGGTGATATTTCTGGGAGACATTGGAGAAAGTATTCAGTGGCCTATGAGTATTAAAGAATGTGGCCTTATGTTTGAATCTCCTGTGGTGAGCCTGAATTGAGTGCATTTTTCCGATATGTATAAGTTCCATGTTCTAAATTGTTTATGTGTGGGAACTTGTCACGACCCAAATCCGGTCGTGATGGCGCCCAACAATCAAGCTAGGCCAGCCGGACCAACAATTTAATTATAACACAATACCAGTCCCCAAATGGACAACCCAAGAAGAATATATGAGTTTAAGAACTCCAATAATAATAATACCGAACAAAAGTACTGACACTCCCAAAGATCCGGAGTCACAAGTCTAGAGCCTCTAACAAAACCCAACAGGAAATAGAGAGTACGATATAGAAGTACTCAAGTCCGAATACAAAATATAAAATAACAACTGGAATGAGAGGAGAAGCTAGGTTCTGCGAACGTAGGCAGCTACCTCAGCAACTCGATGTGACAATGTAAACGCCGGAGATGCCCGTCTACTGCTCCTGAGTACCTGAGTCTGCACACAAAAGGTGCAGGGAGTAGGGGTGAGTACTAAGTACTCAGTGAGTAACAAATATATATATGTAGCTGACAGTAAGAAATCCACAAAATACCACAATATGAAGCTACACTACAGTCCGAATCTCCTACGAACTAGCAACAATAATACAATACAGCTACCACAGAGTAATTCAACAAATACGGATGCAATGCAATGCACATAACCGCTACGGCGTGTAGCCCGATCCAATTTAACGTCGACGGCGCTCACTGGGGGTGTGTACAGACTCCGGAGGGGCTCCTACAGCCCAAGCGCAATACTACTGCGGCGTGCAGCCCGATCCTCATATCAACCACTGCGGCGTGCAGCCCGATCCCATGCTCAGTCCACAATAAGCAATTAAGTCACAAAACAATTCATTTTCCTTATTTCCAGTTCTCAATTCATAATTTATGAAAAATACTTTAACTTTATTAATTTTGCAAAAGCTGGTGACTTAGCATTTCAAAAGTGTGATTACAATTTCCAGGACTGAGATCAGTGATTTAAGCAATTATAGCTATCACATAAATATTGTCCTCTAAGGACGCTACAGATCGGCACAAGGCCCCAAACAAGGCTTACAGCCCACAAATATATCAAATACAGTGTATTTCCAACACTAACAACATATTATTCACTTCCGGGATGGACCAAGTCTCAATCCCCAATCACAATCAATCCCGCACCTGCCACGGTGTGCGAGCCACGCCCTATTAGCGTCACAATGTGCTAAGCCGGGGTTTCGAACCCTCGAGCTACTATATACACAAACTACTCACCTCTAGCCGGTCGTAGACTCGTCCGCGATGCCTTTTCCTTTGAATTTCGTTGCCTCGTGTGTAGAATCTAGTCAAATAACAATAATTATATCAAATACGGGTCAAAGAATCATAACCCACTTCAATTTATATGAAATTCGCATAATTACACTAAGTTGGTAAAACCCGACCCCGGGCCCCACTGCTCGGAAAATTCCGAAATTAGTACCAACGCGATCCTTATCTCGCCACGAGTCCGTGCATATAAAATTTATCGAAATCGGAGTTCAAATGGCCTCCCAAATCCAAAAATCCCGTTTTCAATATTTAGGCCACATTTCTTCAAGATTTCAACCTAATTTCATGAAGATTGATGTTAATACTACCATAAAATGATGTTTTTGAGTCAAGAATCTTACCTCCGACGAATACCCGATGACTTCTCAGTGATTTCCTCGAGTTTTCTTCTCTCTAGGGCTCAAATGTGTGTTTTGGGGGTGTAAACCCGTAACCCATCTGTTCTGCAATTTAATTCACTGCCAGAACATTTTGTTCTACGCGATCGCGACTCGCCTCACGCGATCGCGATGTTCAAAAACTCGGCCTCACGCGATCGCGACTCCCCTCACGCGATCGCGATGTTCAATCACCCGGCTTCACGCGATCGCGTCCCTCTTCCTGCGATCGCGTAGCACATTTTTCCCTGGACCCATTTCTCTTCTACGCGATCGCGTAGATGATCATGCGATCGCGATGGCCACCCGGTTAATTCTACGCGATCGCGACCGGTGATCCTGCGATCGCGATGGCCTAGCCCCCAGCTCTACGCGATCGCATCCCCCTCCCCGCGATCGCGGAGAGCAAAAGCCTGCTGCGTTTATGACAGCAACCAGCCTTCTCTTTTCTTCCAAAAATGGTCCGTTTGGACCCCCGGATTCATCCCGAGACCCCCGGGACCCCAACGAAAACCACCAACATACTCCAAAACATGATACGAACTTGTTCCAATCATAAAAACACCATACTAAACATCAAAATCTCCATTTACTCACGGATTCAAGCCTAAGTTTCTTCAAAACTTTCAAAACTAACATTCAATCCAAAACCCGATCAAACGATGTCCGAATGACCTGAAAATTTGCAGGACACATCCAAAATCACATAACGAAGCTACAGAAATTGTCGGAATTCCATTCCGACCCCCGGATCAAAATATCACCTACCATCCGGTTTTCGTCAAAATTCAATATTCGCCAATTCAAGCCTAAAACTACACCGGACCTCCGAATTCAATTCCGATTGTTCTCCTAAGTCATAAATGGTCCCCCGGAACTAGTCGAATCATCAGAATCCGGTTCCGAGCACTCTAACTCAATAGTCAACTCTTGGTTGACTTTTCATATTCAAGTTTTCTTCAAACATGCTATTTGTTTCATTTTCAATCCAAATCACTCCTAACTCACCCGATATACTCTAATACTGTTTTAAAAGCATAATATATGGAAATGCAAGGTAACGGGGTGGTAATTCCCGTAACGACGGGCCGGGTCGTTACATTCTCCCCAACTTAAACAAACGCTCGTCCGCGAGCGGGTTAAGAAACATACCTGGAGTATCAAACAAGTGTGGATATCTACTTCGCATCTCCTGCTCGGTCTCCCAAGTTGCTTCCTCCACGGGAAGACCTCTCCACTGCACTTTCACTGAAGCTATATCCTTAGATCTCAGCTTACGAACCTGTCGACCCAAAATGGCTACTGGTTCCACATCATAAGTCAAATCCTCATCTAGCTGTATCGTGCCGAAGTCCAACACATGAGACGGGTCTCCGACATACTTCCGGAGCATAGATACATGGAACACCGGGTGAACTCCCGACAAACGGGGTGGCAAAGCAAGCATATAAGCCACCTCCCCAACTTTCCTAAGCACCTCAAAAGGTCCAATGAACCTTGGGCTCAACTTTCCTTTCTTTCCAAACCTCATAACACCCTTCATAGGCGAAACTTTCAGCAACACCTTCTCACCTACCGAATAAGACACATCTCGGACCTTCCGGTCTGCATAACTCTTCTGACGCGACTGAGCTGTGCGAAGTCTCTCCCGAATCACCTTTACCTTGTCTAAGGCATCTTGGACTAACTCTGTCCCCAACAACCTAGCCTCGCCGGGCTCGAACCAACCGATTGGAGACCTACACCGTCTCCCATATAAAGCTTCATACGGTGCCATCTGAATGCTGGACTGATAGCTATTATTGTAAGCAAACTCCGCCAAAGGCAAATAATCAGCCCATGAACCACCAAAATCAATGACACAGGCACGCAACATGTCCTCCAATATCTGAATAGTACGCTCAGACTGCCCATCCGTCTGTGGATGAAATGCTGTGCTCAACTCTACCTGTGAACCCAACTCTCGCTGAAATGTCCTCCAGAACTGAGATGTGAACTGGGTACCTCTGTCTGATATAATGGAAATAGGAACTCCATGCAATCTCACTATCTCACGGATGAATATCTCTGCCAACCGCTCTGAGGAATAAGTAGTACACACTGGGATGAAGTGAGCTGACTTGGTCAACCTATCCACCACCACCCAAACTGAATCAAACTTCCTCGCCGTCCGAGGGAGTCCGCTAACAAAGTCCATAGTAATCCTTTCCCACTTCCACTCAGGAATATCAATACGCTGGAATACACCACCAGGTCTCTGATGCTCATACTTGACCTGCTGACAGTTTAGACACCGAGCCACATGGCTCACAATATCTTTCTTCATCTTTCTCCACCGGAAATGCTGCTTCAAGTCCTGGTACATCTTCGCGGCTCCTGGATGAATAGAATACCGCGAGCTGTGGGCCTCCTCCAATATCAATTCACGAAGGCCATCAACATTGGGCACGCATATCCGGCCCTGCATCCGCAATACACCATCACTATCAATAGTGACATCTCTAGCATCATCATGCTGAACTCTGTCCTTAAGGACAAGTAAGTGTGGATCATCATACCGGCGCTCTCGAATACGATCATATAAAGAAGAACGAGCTACTACACAAGCCATCACCCGACTGGGCTCAGAAATATCCAGCCTTACCATCTGATTAGCTAACGCCTGAACATCAACTGCTAGGGGTCTCTCCCCAACTGGAATATACGCCAAACCGCCCATACTAATAGCCTTCCGGCTCAATGCATCAGCCACTACATTGGCTTTCCCGGGATGGTACAAGATAGTAATATCATAGTCTTTAAGCAATTCAAGCCATCTCCGCTGCCTCAAATTTAGATCTTTTTGCTTAAACAAATGCTGAAGGCTGCGGTGGTCTGTATATACATCACAAGATACACCATATAGATAATGCCTCCAAATCTTCAAGGCATGAACAATAGCAACTAACTCCAAATCATGAACAGGGTAGTTCTTCTCGTGGGGCTTTAGCTGACGAGAAGCATATGCAATAACTCTACCCTCCTGCATCAACACACAACCGAGTCCAACTCTGGAAGCATCACAATACACCGTATATGACCCCGAGGCCGATGGTAGCACAAGTACTGGAGTTGTGGTCAAAGCCTCCTTGAGCTTCTGAAAGCTCTCTTCACATTCATCGGACCACACAAATGGAGCATTCTTCTGTGTCAACTTAGTCAACAGTGAAGCAATAGATGAGAAACCCTGAACAAACCGGCGATAATAGCCTGCCAAGCCGAGAAAACTCCGAATCTCTATAGCTGAGGAAGGTCTGGGCCAATTCTGCACTGCCTCAACCTTCTGAGGATCAACCCGAATACCATCACTGGACACTATATGTCCCAGAAAACCCACAGTATCAAGCCATAACTCACACTTAGTGAATTTTGCATAAAGCTTCTCTTCTCTCAACCTCTGCAATGCCACTCTCAAATGCTGTGCATGCTCCTCCTGGCTGCGTGAATATACCAGAATATCGTCAATAAACACAATCACAAAAGAATCAAGGTACGGCCGAAATACACTATTCATCAAGTGCATGAATGCAGCTGGGGCATTAGTCAACCCGAAAGACATCACCAGGAACTCGTAATGCCCATATCGTGTTCTGAACGCTGTCTTCATAATATCTGAGTCCCTGATCTTCAACTGATGATAGCCCGATCGAAGATCAATCTTAGAAAATACACTAGCTCCCTGTAGCTGATCAAATAGGTCCTCAATACGAGGCAATGGGTATTTATTCTTCACTGTTACCTTGTTCAGCTGCCTGTAATCAATGCACATTCTCATTGTGCCATCTTTCTTCTTTACGAACAACACCGGTGCACCCCAAGGTGACACACTTGGACGAATGAAACCCTTATCTAAGAGTTCCTGAAGCTGTTCTTTCAATTCTTTTAACTCTGCTGGTGCCATGCGATAGGGAGGAATAGAAATGGGCTGAGTGCCCGGCACCAAGTCAATACCAAAATCAATATCTCGTTCAGGCGGCATGCCTGGCAGGTCTGCTGGAAATACATCCGGAAACACCCTCACAATGGGAACCGAATCAAGACTGGGTGTCTCGGCCTCAACATTTTTAATGAAGGCCAAATAAGATAAACAACCCTTGCCAATCATTCGTTGAGCCTTTATATAAGAAATCACCCCGTCGGACACATAATCAGTCAAGCCACGCCACTCGATCCTCGGATTACCTGGAATAGCTAGTGTGACTGTCTTGGCATGACAGTCCAGAATCGCATGACAAGGAGATAGCCAATCCATGCCTAGGATAACATCGAAATCTACCATGCCCAGTAGTAATAGATCAACTCGGGTCTCCGGACCCCCAATAGTAATAATACAGGATCGATATACCTGATCCACAATAATAGTATTCCCCACTGGGGTAGACACATGTACGGGCAAATCAAGAATACCACGGGTCATACCCAAATGATGTGCAAAATAAGTAGAGATATAAGAATAGGTGGATCCGGGATCAAATAAGACAGAAGCATCCCTGTGGCAGACTGAGATAATACCTGAAATGACCGCATCTGAAGCACTAGCATCCTTCCTATCCGGAAGAGCATAAAAACGAGCCTGACCTCCACCAGTACGATCCTCGCCCCTGGGGCGACCTCTGGATACCTGGCCACCAGTCCTAGCTGACTGTGCTGGCGCTGAAGAAACAGGAGTAGAAGACGAAGGCTGATCCCTCCGCTGAGACCGCTTACGCAGCCACTGAGGACACTCTCTCCTGATATGGCCCAAATCACCGCACTCAAAACAACGGCCCGAAGATGGGAGAAGGGGCTGCTGAGGACCCCTCGCTACCGATGAATCCCGTGCTGAGGAAACAGGAGCGGAGCTCCGAGCCGGAAGAGCACTCGCGTGCGGCCGACTCGCCGGCGGCTCCGCCGACCCCGATAACCCCGCTGGCCTTGACGACCACGATCCGATGAAACCCCACCGGACTCCGTACGTCCAGACTGATGAGACCCGAAAGAGCGACCCCTGCTATACTGAGGTTGAACCCTAGATGGAGCACCACTGTAGCTGCCAGTACCACGAGGTCTCTTAGCCTCTCTCTCCTCCCGCTCTCTGCGGCGATCTGTCTCAATGTGACGGGCAGCATCAACCACCTCCTCAAATGTAACTGTCTCAGCTCTCTCCCTGGTCATCAATATGCAGATGGAATAAATAAGGCCATCGATAAATCTCCGAATCCTCTCTCTGTCCGTAGGAACCATCCACATGGCATGACGGGCCAGCTGTGTGAATCTCATCTCATACAGAGTAACCGTCATATCCCCCTGCTTCAACCACTCGAACTGACGTCGCAGCTCCTCTCTCTGAGACTGAGGCACGTACTTCTCCAAAAATACCGTGGAGAACTGCTGCCAAGTGAGAGGCGCTGCCCCAGCGGGCCTACGCCTCTCGAAATCCTCCCACCACCGAAATGCTGCACCCGTGAACTGAAAAGTGGTGAATGAAACACCGCTGGACTCTAGAATACCCGCGGTGCGAAGCATGCGCTAACATCTGTCAAGAAAACCCTGGGCGTCCTCGCCCTCAGCACCACTGAATGTCAGAGGCATAACTGGAACCACATGAGCAGGAGCTGGTGCAACGGGTGCAACTGGCTGAACTGGAGCTGCCCCAGGTGCCTGAATACCCTGTACTACCGGCTCGGGTGTGCGAGCCACGGGGGTCCGATTCCCTTCCCCTGCCTGTGAAGAAGATGCTGCACTAGAGGCTGCAACTACCTGAGCCAAGCCAGTGCATACTGATAGAATCTGAGCCAAAGTCTCCCGAAGACCCGGTATCACAATAGGAACTGCCGGTGCCTGAACCTGAGCTACCGGAGCGTCTGCAGCTGGAACATGGTCCTGAACCTGGGCCATCGGTGCTGGAATTTGACCTTGAGTCTGGTTAGCTGGTGGGCTACCTCTACCACGACCACGGCCTCTGGGTGCCAATGGTGGTCGTCCGCCACGTCCGTTAGCTCGTGTTCTCGCCATCTGCGAGAGAATAGAATATGGAAAGATTTAATTTCACGATAACACAAATCGCACGATATGAATTCAAGAAAATGAGATTTTTCCTAAAGTTTCTGTAGCCCTTCGAGGATAGATACGGACGTCTACGTACCGATCCGTGAAAGCCTACTAAACCGGCTCATGACTCGCGAGTCCTAATAACCTAGGCTCTGATACCAACTTGTCACGACCCAAATCCGGTCGTGATGGCGCCCAACAATCAAGCTAGGCCAGCCGGACCAACAATTTAATTATAACACAATACCAGTCCCCAAATGGACAACCCAAGAAGAATATATGAGTTTAAGAACTCCAATAATAATAATACCTGAACAAAAGTACTGACACTCCCAAAGATCCGGAGTCACAAGTCTAGAGCCTCTAACAAGATCCAACAGGAAATAGAGAGTACGATATAGAAGTACTCAAGTCTGAATACAAAATATAAAATAACAACTGGAATGAGAGGAGAAGCTAGGTTCTGCGAACGTAGGCAGCTACCTCAGCAACTCGATGTGACAATGTAAACGCCGGAGATGCCCGTCTACTGCTCCTGAGTACCTGAGTCCGCACACAAAAGGTGCAGGGAGTAGGGGTGAGTACTAAGTACTCAGTGAGTAACAAATATATATATGTAGCTGACAGTAAGAAATCCACAAAATACCACAATATGAAGCTACACTACAGTCCGAATCTCCTACGAACTAGCAACAATAATACAATACAGCTACCACGGAGTAATTCAACAAATACAGATGCAATGCAATGCACATAACCGCTACGACGTGTAGCCCGATCCAATTTAACGTCGACGGCGCTCACTAGGGGTGTGTACGGACTCCGGAGGGGCTCCTACAGCCCAAGCGCAATACTGCTGCGGCGTACAGCCCGATCCTCATATCAACCACTGCGGCGTGCAGCCCGATCCCATGCTCAGTCCACAATAAGCAATTAAGTCACAAAACAATTCATTTTCCTTATTTCCAGTTCTCAATTCATAATTTATGAAAAATACTTTAACTTTATTAATTTTGCAAAAGCCGGTGACTTAGCATTTCAAAAGTGTGATTACAATTTCCAGGATTGAGATCAGTGATTTAAGCAGTTATAGCTATCACATAAATATTGTCCTCTAAGGACGCTACAGATCGGCACAAGGCCCCAAACAAGGCTTACAGCCCACAAATATATCAAATACAGTGTATTTCCAACACTAACAACATATTATTCACTTTCGGGATGGACCAAGTCTCAATCCCCAATCACAATCAATCCCGCACCTGCCACGGTGTGCGAGCCACGCCCTATTAGCGTCACAATGTGCTAAGCCGGGGTTTCGAACCCTCAAGCTACTATATACACAAACTACTCACCTCTAGCCGGTCGTAGACTCGTCCGCGATGCCTTTTCCTTTGAATTTCGTTGCCTCGTGTGTAGAATCTAGTCAAATAACAATAATTATATCAAATACGGGTCAAAGAATCATAACCCACTTCAATTTATATGAAATTCGCATAATTACACTAAGTTGGTAAAACCCGACCCCGGGCCCCACTGCTCGGAAAATTCCGAAATTAGTACCAACGCGATCCTTATCTCGCCACGAGTCCGTGCATATAAAATTTATCGAAATCGGAGTTCAAATGGCCTCCCAAATCCAAAAATCCCGTTTTCAATATTTAGGCCACATTTCTTCAAGATTTCAACCTAATTTCATGAAGATTGATGTTAATACTACCATAAAATGATGTTTTTGAGTCAAGAATCTTACCTCCGACGAATACCCGATGACTTCTCAGTGATTTCCTCGAGTTTTCTTCTCTCTAGGGCTCAAAATTGAGTTTTGGGGGTGTAAACCCGTAACCCATCTGTTCTGCAATTTAATTCACTGCCAGAACATTTTGTTCTACGCGATCGCGACTCGCCTCACGCGATCGCGATGTTCAAAAACTCGGCCTCACGCGATCGCGACTCCCCTCACGCGATCGCGATGTTCAATCACCCGGCTTCACGCGATCGCGTCCCTCTTCCTGCGATCGCGTAGCACATTTTTCCCTGGACCCATTTCTCTTCTACGCGATCGCGTAGATGATCATGCGATCGCGATGGCCACCCGGTTAATTCTACGCGATCGCGACTGGTGATCCTGCGATCGCGATGGCCTAGCCCCCAGCTCTACGCGATCGCATCCCCCTCCCCGCGATCGCGGAGAGCAAAAGCCTGCTGCGTTTATGACAGCAACCAGCTTTCTCTTTTCTTCCAAAAATGGTCCGTTTGGACCCCCGGATTCATCCCGAGACCCCGGGACCCCAACGAAAACCACCAACATACTCCAAAACATGATACGAACTTGTTCCAATCATAAAAACACCATACTAAACATCAAAATCTCCATTTACTCACGGATTCAAGCCTAAGTTTCTTCAAAACTTTCAAAACTAACATTCAATCCAAAACCCGATCAAACGATGTCCGAATGACCTGAAAATTTGCAGACACATCCAAAATCACATAACGAAGCTACAGAAATTGTCGGAATTCCATTCGACCCCCGGATCAAAATATCACCTACCATCCGGTTTTCGTCAAAATTCAATATTCGCCAATTCAAGCCTAAAACTACACCGGACCTCCGAATTCAATTCCGATTGTTCTCCTAAGTCATAAATGGTCCCCCGGAACTAGTCGAATCATCAGGAATCCGGTTCCGAGCACTCTAACTCAATAGTCAACTCTTGGTTGACTTTTCACATTCAAGTTTTCTTCAAACATGCTATTTGTTTCATTTTCAATCCAAATCACTCCTAACTCACCCGATATACTCTAATACTGTTTTAAAAGCATAATATATGGAAATGCAAGGTAACGAGGTTGTAATTCCCGTAACGACGGGCCGGATCGTTACAGAAGGTGTGACGACCCGGCCCGTCGTCACGGGAATTACCACCCCGTTATGTTGTAAAATACATGTTTTATGATTTTATATCAGTGTTAGAGTCTATCGGGTGAGTTAGGAGTGAATTGGATTGAAAATGAGGCATATAGCCTTTTTGAAGGAAACTTGAATAAGGAAAGTCAACCCGGAGTTGACTATTTAGCTAGAGGGCTCGAATCGGATTCCGATGATTCGGTTAGTTCCGGAAGGTGATTTGTGACTTAGGGGAGCGATCGGAATTGAATTTGGAGGCCCGGTGTAGAAATAGGCTTGAATTGGCTAAGGTTGAATTTTGGCGAAATCCGAACGGTAGGTGAGATTTTGATCCGGGAGTCGGAATGGAATTCCAATAGTTGCAGTAGCTCCGTTAGGTGATTTTGGATGTGCCTCCTGCAAAATTTCAGGTCATTCGAACGTCGTTTGGTCGGGTTTTTGATTGAATGTGTAATTCGGAATGTTTTAAGGAATTTAGGCTTGAATTTGATGTGAATTATGGGTTTTGGTGTTATTAGACGTGTTTTGAGGATTGGAGCAAGTTCGAATAAGATATTAAGATGTGTTGGTGTGTTTGGATGAGGTCCCGGGGACTCGGGGTGTTTTCGGATAGCCAAACGAGAGAAAATATGGAAAATTGCGGAACTGGTGCACTGCTTCTGTTGTTTTCGCTCCTGCGGAAATGGGAGCGCAGGAGCGACTCCGCAGGAGCGGACAACGAGGCGCAAAAGCAGAGCCGACCGCTGAAGCGGAGCCTGGTCCGCAGGGGCGGCTTCGCTGGTGCGAGAGGTCGATCGCAGAGGCGGTCTTGAGCCGTCTTGGGAAAATCCGCAGAAGCGGATGTTTGATCGCGGAGGCGAGTCCGCAGGAGCGGACTCTTGGTCGCAGAAGCGGATCAGACCGCAGAGGCGGAGGGGATTCCACAGGAGCGAACCCACAGGAGCGGTCCATGGATCGGGGGTGCGAAAATGGCCAAAAGGGCCTGGGTTCGCGAAAGCGACCATTTGGTCGCAGAAGCGGTTCCGCAGGGGCGGAATTTTATCCGCAGAAGCGAAAATCGCTGTGAGTTAAGTGTATCCGAAGTTAGAAAAATTTCAGAACATTTCACACATTTGGGTCTCGGCTTTAGAGGCGATTTGGGCGATTTTGAAGAGAAACTCAAGGGAAATCATCGGGTAATCAACTATGGACTTAAACTATGATTAGTATTGGTAATATTATGCAATTATATCATGAAAATGGAGGAATTTGGGGTAATTTATGGAGGATTTAGCCCTAGGCTTGAACTTTAGAAAATCAAGGTTTTGAATGGGCAAATGGAGTCCGAATTTGGTAAAATTGATATGCTTAGACTCGTATTGAGATGAGGGTTCCGAATATGTGACTTTCGTAATTTTTCGGCAAGCGTACCGAAAGTCGGGTTTTGACAACTTTGGGAATTTTGATGTAAATCGAGTTGTATTGATTGTGTGTCGTCCCATTGGCCTAATTTGTTGTATTTCTACTGTATTTGATCAGATTCTACGCGTGCCGAGCTTGATTCTCGTGGCAAGGGCATTGCGGAGTAGTCGTCGCGCCGTATTGAGGTGAGTAATAGATGTGGGTGATGACCAGCGGGTTCGAAACCCCGGTATACCACTTTGTGACGCTGTATAGCGGCGAGACACGCACACTCTTGAGAGTGCGGGGTCGATCATGAACCGGAGACTATATATTAGTCCGACCTGTTGATACTGTATTATTGGCTATTCTCGAGCCGTTGAACCCCTTCTTGGGCGGTTGAGTATACTTGTGGGCCGTGAGCCAGTTATTGGATCCCGCGAGGATCGTTATCATTGTCTTATCATATAGACATGCTAGTTTGCTACTAGTCCTCAGCTATTTCTGTTATTATGCTAATTCCAATCTCTGGAACTTGATATTACTGTTTTCCAACTGAAAAATGATAAAAGAGTTTTCAAAAACTACTTTTGAGCTTGCGAGGCTGTATCTGCATATTAGCTGACTAGTAGTGGATCGGGCCGCGCGCCGCAGCGAGATATATGTTGGATCGGACTGCACGCCGCAGGAATATCTCTATGAGATGTGCTTGGGCTGTAGGAGCCCCTCCGGAGTCTGAACCCCCACGGTGAGCACGGGTACCCAAAATTGGAGTCGGGCTACGCGCCGTAGCGGTCATATCATGCATTGCATTGCATTTAGCTACATCTGCTAGCTGTTATGCTATTTATTGGTATTTGTTGGTACAGGTACAGTGAATATTGATTCTGTGACAGGGTAGTTGATTATAGCTTTACATAGTGCTTTATCGTGGAATTCTTATCTGCGCTGTCTTACTCTTGTTTATTACCACTAAGTCCGGCAGTACTCATTTTACTCCCTGCACCTTGTGTGCAGATCCAGGTACCTCTCAGCAGTGATCCAGTAGCTGTGCGAGGCGACATCTGTGGGATATACGAGGTAGCTGCAGAGTCCGCATGACCCGATATTCCTTCCTACTATCTTTTGATTTTGTATTGACATTTCTTTCCGCACTTGGTGTTTTTGTAAACCCTTATACACTCATGTTCGGTAGAGGCTCATGACTCTTGACCCTTGGTCTATGGGAGTTGATGTATTATGGGACTTGGTTCCCCGTTTTCGTTATATGTATCGCTGTTTATCGTGAACTAATATGTTTAAATGGGTTAAAGAGAGCTTCTAGCTCCGTTGTTGATATTGATTGGTCAGGCTGGCTTAGCAATGTGCTGGGCGCCATCACGACCGGATTTGGGGTCATGACAAGTTGGTATCAAAGCCTAGGTTTACTAGGCCTCATGAGTCTTGAGCCGGTTAGTAGAGTCTTGTGGATCGGTACGGGGACGCCTGTACTTATCCTCGGGAGGCTGCGAACCTTTAGGAAAACTTCACTTTTCTTGAACTCTGTCGTGCGATCTTGTTGTTCCGAGAACTGAACTTCTATATTCTATTCTCTCGCAGATGGCGAGAACGCGAGCATTAGGACGAGGTGGACGACCTCCATTGCCACCTGTTAGAGGCCGTGGGCATGGTCGTGCTAGAGTTAGAGGTAGGGCGACTGAGGCAGTGCCAGCTGACCCACCTGTTGTACCAGTTCAGGAGCAGCCCCCAGTGGTTGATGCTCCAGCAGCCCCAGTTCAGGGCCAGACTATATCTATTGCTATTCCTGGTCTTCAGGAGACTCTTGCTCAGATATTATCAGTGTGTTCTGGTTTGGCTCAGGTAGTTTCGGCTACCGCTACTGTAGCGACATCTCAGTCAGGGGGTGGTCGGCAGACCCCTACAGCTCGCACACCTGACCCGGTTGTTCAGGGACTTCAGATGCCAGAGGCGGTCCTCGCTCGGGTGGTTGCACCGGTTATTCCTCCAGCTGCACCAGCTCCAGCTCCAGAGCATATGGTTCAGGTTATGCCCGATGACGAGCAACGTCGTCTTGAGAGATTTGGCAGACTTCAGCCACCCCATTTTAGTGGCGCCGAGGGCGAGGATGCCCAGGGTTTCTTGGATAAGTGTCAGAAGATGCTGCGTACGGCTGGTATTCTTGAGTCCGGCGGAGTTTCATTTACTACATTTCAGTTCACTGGTCCCGCATTTGATTGGTGGGAGGAGTTTGAGAGGCGTAGGCCTGCAAGAGCAGCACCTCTCACATGGCAGCAGTTCTCTACTCTCTTTCTAGAGAAATATGTACCTCGGTCTCGTCGCGAGGAGCTACGTCGCCGGTTCGAGTGGTTGATTCAGGGCGACATGTCTGTGACCCAGTATGAGCTTAGATTCACTCGGTTGGCTAGGCATGCCACATGGATGATCCCCACTGATAGGGAGAGGATCAGGAGGTTCATTGATGGCCTCAACTACTCTATCCGTATTCTTATGACCGGCGAGCGAGTTCTGTCATCATCGTTTGAGCAGGTTGTTGATATGGCACACTCCATTGAGGCGGATCGTCGACGAGAGAGAAAGGAGTGGGAGGCCAAGAGGCCTCGTGGTTCTGGCAGTTTTAGTGGTGCTCCATCTAGAGGGCATTCCCAGCCGAGCAGAGGTCGCTCATCTAGACCTTCTCATTCAGGCCGCCCAGAGCAGAGCGGAGGTTCTTATGGTCGTGGTCGACAGGGGTTTCAGCAGGGTCGGTCATCACTTAGTGCCCTCCCAGCCCACAGTGCAACACCTACTTCTCCAGCACCAGGTGCATGTTATGAGTGTGGTGAGTTTGGCCACATGAGGAGACAGTGCCCTCGACTACGTAGGGGCAGGACTCAGCTGAGGGATCAGCCCTCCTCTTCGGCACCATCTCAGTCTAGTAGAGGTGGAGGTCAGTCTTCTCGTGGTCGCCCCAGGGGCGAGGAGAGATCTGGTGGAGGCCAGGCGCGATTCTATGCACTTCCTGACAGGCGTGATGCAGTTGCCTCCGATGCAGTGATTACAGGTATCATTTATGTCTGTCACAGAGATGCCTCTGTTCTATTTGATCCGGGGTCCACATATTCATATGTGTCCTCTTATTTTGCACATCATTTGGGTGCGACTCGTGGTAGTCTTGACTTACCTGTTCATGTATCCACCCCCGTGGGTGATACGATTATTGTGGATCATGTCTATAGATCCTGTGTTATATCTATTGGGGGTCTGGAGACCCAGGCAGATTTGTTATTGTTGGGGATGGTGGACTTTGATGTCATATTGGGTATGGACTGGTTGTCTCCGTACCATGCTATATTGGACTGTCATGCTAAGACAGTTACGTTGGCCATTCCTGGTATTTCTCAGATCGAGTGGCGGGGTTCGACCGATTTCGTCCCTAGCCGTGTTATTTCGTTCTTAAAAGCTCGGAAGATGGTTGAAAAAGGGTGTTTATCGTACTTAGCTTTTGTGAGAGATGTGGGAGCTGAGACTCCTAGCATTGATTCTGTACCTGTTGTGAGGGACTTCCCAGATGTATTCCCCTCAGACCTGCCGGGCATGCCGCCGGACAGGGATATTGATTTTGGCATTGACTTGGTGCCGGGCACTCAGCCTATATCCATTCCTCCTTATCGGATGGCACCAGCTGAGTTGAAAGAACCAAAAAAGCAGCTTCAAGAACTTCTGGATAAGGGTTTCATCCGTCCTAGTGTGTCACCGTGGGGTGCGCCGATATTATTTGTTAAAAAGAAAGATGGTTCCATGCGAATGTGTATTGATTATAGGCAATTGAACAAAGTGACAGTGAAAAACAAGTACCCTCTACCGCGCATAGATGATTTGTTTGACCAGTTACAGGGTGCAAGGGTGTTTTCTAAGATCGATCTTCGTTCAGGCTATCATCAGCTGAAGATCAGGGACTCGGATATTATGAAGACTGCATTCAGGACCCGATATGGTCATTATGAGTTTCTTGTGATGTCGTTTGGGTTGACCAACGCCCCAGCAGCATTTACGCATCTGATGAACAGTGTGTTCAGGCCTTATTTGGATTCAATTGTGATTGTGTTCATTGATGACATTCTAGTCTACTCCCGTAGTCAGGAGGAGCATGCTCAGCATTTGAGTATTGTGTTGCGCAGAGATTGAGGGAGGAGAAACTATATGCTAAATTCTCCAAGTGCGAGTTTTGGCTCGAGTCCGTAGCATTTCTGGGACATGTGGTGTCTCGTGATGGTATTCAGGTTGATCAGAAAAAGATAGAGGCGGTGCAGAGTTGGCCTAGACCATCCTCAGCTACAGAGATCAGGAGTTTTCTTGGCTTGGCGGGGTATTATCGCCGGTTTGTTCGGGGATTTTCATCCATTGCTTCTTCATTGACTAAATTGACCCAGAAAGGTGCACCATTCGTGTGGTCGGATGAGTGCGAGGAGAGCTTTCAGAAGCTCAAGACAGCTTTGACCACAGCTCCAGTGTTAGTATTGCCATCAGCTTCAGGTTCATATACCGTTTATTGTGATGCCTCGAGAATGGGGATAGGTTGTGTGTTGATGCAGGAAGGAAAGGTAATTGCTTATGCTTCTCGGCAGTTGAAGCCGCATGAGAAGAACTATCCTGTTCATGACTTGGAGCTAGCCGCCATTGTTCATGCATTGAAGATTTGGAGGCACTATTTGTACGGCGTGTCTTGTGAGGTGTATACCGACCATCGTAGTCTCCAGCACTTGTTCAAACAGAAAGACCTTAATTTGAGACAACGGAGATGGCTAGAGTTGCTGAAGGATTATGACATTACTATATTATATCATCCGGGGAAGGCCAATGTGGTGGCCGATGCTTTGAGCCGGAAGGCGGTCAGTATGGGGAGCTTGGCATATATTCCAGCCGAGGAGAGGCCATTTGCTTATGATGTTCGGGTGCTAGCCAATCGGCTAGTGAGGTTAGATATTTCGGAACCCAGCCGGGTATTGGCTTGTGTTGTATCTCGGCCATCTCTATATGATCGTATTCGTGAGCACCAGTATGATGATCCACATTTGGCTGTCCTGAGGGACGGAGTTCAGCATGATGATGCTAGAGATGTCACCATTGATAGTGACGGCGTATTGAGGATGCAGGGCCGGATATGTGTGCCCAATGTTGATGGCCTTCGTGAGTTGATTCCTGGAAGAGGCCCATAGCTCGCGGTATTCTATCCATCCAGGAGCCGCTAAGATGTATCAAGATTTGAAACAGCACTATTGGTGGAGAAAGATGAAAATGGACATTGTCGGACATGTAGCACGGTGCCTCAACTGTCAGCAGGTTAAGTACGAGCATCAGAGGCCCGGTGGTGTATTTCAGCGCATTGTTATTCCTGAGTGGAAATGGGAGAGGATCACTATGGACTTTGTTACTGGACTCCCTCGGACGGCGAGGAAGTTTGATTCTGTATGGGTGATTGTGGATAGACTGACCAAGTCATCTCACTTCATTCCAGTTAGTACTACCTACTCATCGGAGCGGTTGGCAACGATCTTTATTCGAGAGATTGTTCGGTTGCATGGAGTCCCGGTGTCTATCATATCCGACAGGGGTACTCAGTTCACTTCTCAGTTTTGGAGAGCATTTCAGCGAGAGATGGGTACACGGGTTGAGTTGAGTACAACATTTCACCCCCAGATAGATGGACAATCTGAGCGCACTATTCAGATCTTGGAGGATATGTTGCGAGCTTGTGTGATTGATTTTGGTGGTTCGTGGGATGAGTTCCTACCACTTGCTGAGTTTGCCTACAACAACAGTTATCAGTCGAGTATTCAGATGGCCCCGTATGAGGCATTGTATGGCAGGCGGTGTAGATCCCCCGTAGGATGGTTTGAGCCTGGTGAGGTTAGATTGATAGGGACCGAGTTAGTCCAGGATGCTCTAGATAGAGCAAAGTTGATCCAGGAGAGGCTTCGTACAGCACGGTCTCGTCAGAAGAGTTATGCGGACCGTAGAGTTCGAGAGTTGTCTTTCATGGTTGGTGACAGAGTATTGTTGAAGATTTCACCTATGAAGGGTGTCATGAGGTTTGGGAAGAAAGGAAAGTTGAGTCCCGGGTACATTGGTCCTTTTGAGATACTTAGGAGAGTTGGAGAGGTGGCATATGAGTTGGCCTTGCCGCCCAGCTTATCCAGCGTTCATCCAAGTATTCCATGTGTCTATGCTCCGGAAGTACATTGGAGATCCGTCTCATGTATTAGATTTCAGCACCATTCAGCTTGATGGTGATCTATCCTATGATGTGGAGCCTATTGCCATTTTGGGACGGCAGGTGAGAAAATTGAGGTCTAAGGAGATTGCATCAGTTAAGGTTCAGTGGAGAGGTCGACCCGTGGAGGAGGCCACTTGGGAGGTCGAGCGGGAGATGCGGAGCAGATATCCTCACTTGTTTGAGACTTCAGGTATGTTTCTTGACCCGCTCGAGGACGAGCGTTTGCTTAAGAGGGGAGAATGTGACGACCCGGCCCGTCGTCACGGGAATTACCACCCCGTTATGTTGTAAAAACATGTTTTACGATTTTATATCAGTGTTAGAGTCTATCGGGTGAGTTAGAGTGAATTGGATTGAAAATGAGGCATATAGCCTTTTTGAAAGAAACTTGAATAAGGAAAGTCAACCCGGAGTTGACTATTTAGCTAGAGGGCTCGGAATCGGATTCTGATGATTCGGTTAGTTCCGGGAGGTGATTTGTGACTTAGGGGAGCGATCGAATTGAATTTGGAGGCCCGGTGTAGAAATAGGCTTGAATTGGCTAAGGTTGAATTTTGGCGAAATCCGAACGGTAGGTGAGATTTTGACCAGCGGGTTCGAAACCCCGGTATACCACTTTGTGACGCTGTATAGCGGCGAGACACGCACACTCTCGAGAGTGCGGGGTCGATCATGAACTGGAGACTATATATTAGTCCGACCTGTTGATACTGTATTATTGGCTATCTCGAGCCGTTGAACCCCCTTCTTGGGCGGTTGAGTATACTTGTGGGCCGTGAGCCAGTTATTGGATCCCGCGAGGATCGTTATCATTTTCTTATCATATAGACATGCTAGTTTGCTACTAGTCCGCAGCTATTTCTATTATTATGCTAATTCCAATCTCTGGAACTTGATATTACCGTTTTCCAACTGAAAAATGATAAAAAGAGTTTTCAAAAACTACTTTTGAGCCTCGCGAGGCTGTATCTGCATATTAGCTGACTAGTAGTGGATCGGGCTGCACGCCGCAGCGAGATATATGTTGGATCGGACTGCACGCCGCAGGAATATCTCTATGAGATGTGCTTGGGCTGTAGGAGCCCCTCCGGAGTCTGAACCCCCACAGTGAGCACGGGTACCCAAAATTGGAGTCGGGATACGCGCCGTAGCGGTCATATCATGCATTGCATTGCATTTAGCTACATCTGCTAGTTGTTATGCTATTTATTGGTATTTGTTGGTACAAGTACAGTGAATATTGATTCTGTGACAGGGTAGCTGATTATAGCTTTACATAGTGCTTTATCGTGGAATTCTTATATGCGCTGTCTTACTCTTGTTTATTACCACTGAGTCTGGCAGTACTCATTTTACTCCCTGCACCTTGTGTGCAGATCCAGGTACCTCTCAGCAGTGATCCAGTAGCTGTGCGAGGCGACATCTGTGGGATATACGAGGTAGCCGCAGAGTCCGCAGGACCCGATATTCCTTCCTACTGTCTTTTGATTTTGTATTGACATTTCTTTCCGCACTTGGTGTTTTTGTAAACCCTTATACACTCATGTTCAGTAGAGGCTCATGACTCTTGACCCTTGGTCTATGGGAGTTGATGTATTATGGGACTTGATTCCCCGTTTTCGTTATATGTATCGCTGTTTATCGTGAACTAATATGTTTAAATGGGTTAAAGAGAGCTTCTAGCTCCGTTGTTGATATTGATTGGTCAGGCCGGCTTAGCAATGTGCTGGGCGCCATCACGACCGGATTTGGGGTCGTGACAGAAGGTTGTGATGGTTGCTCTTGTGCGTTATAAAAAACAATGGGAATTATTATGGACCTTTGAAAGGTTATCAGACTAAGTTCAATGTGATTAGAATCGGCTTGAAGTCGATGGATATATTTAATGTGAATAATGGCTCTATATCAGGCCAGATGTATGCATTTTGTAATGCAGTCCTCATAAAGGAGTAGTTAGGTTAATGCTTTATTGTCAGATATCTCGCGTAGTGATGCCTTACGCCGTGTGATTTGTGAAAAGGCTCAAGAAATTGTTATGTGTTGAGAATCCACGTAGGGATGATGTTACCTGAGCAGCTTGGCTATTGAAAATTCAATTTCGTATATCGCACATCAGTTGTGCTTGGTTTTGTAGCTATAACGCTAAATACCCCTTAGGGATGATATTATGCCCTTAGCATGCTTATGATCGATATTTGGTATTTGGTTATGATGAGCACATTTGGCTCGATGTGTATCTCCTTATGTGAGATCTGTGTGTGGATCGGGTGGCACGCCGCCATGGGTATGTTAATTGGATCGGGTTGCACGCCGCAACAATGTGATATTGAGTATAATTTTATATATACTATTTCGTATGCCTTGTTCTTTGTTTTCTAAAGAAAGTCCCCATTAATGCGTGGAATTGATAATTCATTCCAGAGTTCGTTTTCTTTTGTATTGCGTTAGAATCGGTAGCCTATTGGCACTTTGGGGCATCATATGCGATTTATAGTTATGTCTGGAGTGGCTTATTGCCCAGACAGTTCGTACTTGGAAAGACGAGATCATTGAAGTTGAGATCAATGCAATCTGAGTATATGAAGTGAAATTATAGAACTAAGACCATTGTTTGGCTCAGAATGAGTTCATAGTTCTTGTAAAGAGTATAGAACTAATGAATTGTTGTTTCGGTAGTAGTTATGAATGTGTTCAGGTCTCATCCGTTGTGTCAACATTGTAAGAATTTGAACAAGACCTGTGTATGTCATACAGAGCATGTCATGTATAGTGATTCCTTTCAAGTGATTAGTTAAAGAATCTTCGGATGATTAAGGAAAATGGTATTGCTAAGTAGAAGTGATTTGATGAGAGTATATGTCTCAGAAAAGGGTAATGTGATTAAACTGATTATATATCAGTAGTATTGCGGCATGTTCTTGTTGGGTCCATTGGTGGTATTCCGGTCTGCTCTGTATCACAGGTAAACACTGAGCATCTGTCATGGGATGAATGATTATCAAATATGTGCGTGTATTGCACGGTGGAAATTGGATTAGGAATGATGATTGGTGTATTATATGATGTTCTGATGTACAGGCTATGTGGTGATGTTGGAATTCAGACTGATTGTCTTAGTGTTGGGTGATTTTGAACTATTGCATTAAGGGCAATGTCATAAATGCCATGAGTTAAGTGGTGAAGTGCGATAGAATATATTTTAGTAGAATGATTTATATTTTAAAGAATCAGCGGACAACTGGGAAGGACCATTTTCTTAATTTGGTATTTGAGATGGATGTCAGTGCGGAGGTTGCTATCATTGATCCCATCCCGGTATGGAGGGAAGTTTTGAATGCGTTTCATAATGGTGCATGTATTATGCAGGTTGTGGTTAGGTCGTATTAATTGTGTCATGTCACCAGGATGGTGTGTTTGGTCAAAGAAGATCGTGAGGATCATTAATGAATATAGACAGATTTGATTTCAGCATGTTTGATGGATAAATATCGAGATTTTGGTTCAAATTTTGTTATGGTAATTGCCAGAGGATAAATGGCCTCATGAATGGGTGACCTGAGGAATGGATATGGTTTATCGCGTGTTTTATTTACCATTGGAAATATATGAAAGTGTTGGAATAAGTCTCTAGCTAATATAAGTGTTTTCCATCGACATCTGGTTATCGTGGGCAGCTGTTGTGAATGGAAGTTATCGGTGCATGTGTTTGAGTTATGCGGTATAATACATGATTTCACCTGAGGTTGCAGGTGTGGATTATTACAGCTGGTTCGAGTTTATTCTGAGTAAAAATGTGAGGTTCTGATCTTGTGTAAGATTACAAAAGGTGAAATGTAGTTCTATAGTTATTGGATTAGATGAATTGAGTAATTTCAGGTAAGTTGTGTTGTCGGACCTATATCAGATAGGGTGACTGTCACGACCCGGATTTTCCCCCAATATCGGGATCGTGATGGCGCCTACTCGTAGTAGCTAGGCAAGCCACTGTATTCATACTATCATGTTTTTAATAATATTTCATAATTAATTTATCAACAAACCATAACTTTAATTAAATAAGTGCGGAAGACTTTATCGAAATAGAAATAACCAGTTTCAAGGTAAAATCATACTGAAATCCTCTACCCAAGA
Source organism: Nicotiana noctiflora (assembly GCA_032618575.1). NCBI lineage: Eukaryota > Viridiplantae > Streptophyta > Magnoliopsida > Solanales > Solanaceae > Nicotiana > Nicotiana noctiflora. The sequence continues at coordinate 94,619 of JASVEL010000692.1, forward strand.
CGTGGAGTCACCAACTCACAAACTACTACTGAATACTACACATAAAGGTCTGAAAGAAATATAACATAATCTGTTTGTCTCGGAACAAAGAGACTACGGCTAATAACATAAGTAAAAGAAGAGACGTCGGGCCTGCGGACGCCTGCAAGCTACCTCGGTCTCAAAGTGTGCAACTTCCACGCAAAAGATCTAATGTTGCTGCTCCTGATCGAAACCTGGACCTGTGCAAAAACGCACAGAAGTGTAGTATCAGCACAACCGACCCCATGTGCTGGTAAGTGCCTGGCCTATCCCGGCGAAGTAGTGACAAGCCTAGGACCAGACACCCACATAAACCTGTGCAGTTCAATATATATGTATACCACCAAATAACGAGAAATAACCAAGTAATAACACAATAAGGAATATCTCAAAAGAACTCAACAATTAACAACAGTTAATAAGTCCACAAGGAAAACAAAGTATAATGAAAAAATAAAAACAAGTAATATCAAGTCAAGGAATAGCAAGTAGTTGCATGGCATCACCCTTCGTGCTTTTACTCTCATCCTCACCAAATAAGCAAATAAAGTGCACGACATCACCCTTCGTGCTTTACTCTCATCCTCACCAAATAAGCAAATAAAGTAAGCAAATAAAGTAAGCAAATAAAGTGCACGGCATCACCCTTCGTGCTTTTACTCTCATCCTCACATCCATGGTACGGCATGATCCTTCGTACATGGTTCAATAACAAGGCACGACATGATCCTTCGTGCATAATCAATAAAACATGGCACGACATTAACCTTCGTGCATAATCAATAAAACATGGCACGACATCACCCTTCGTGCATTATCACTCTTCCTCACCCAAATAACAATCACAGTTAAGGGCAAAGAATGAAATAGTAAATCATAAACCTTCCCAACAAGGGCAATCAACAATCATCTTCACAACAAGTCTCAACAAGGGAGAACAATAACACTTCCACAACCCGGCAAGGGTTCAACAATTCATATTCAAATATGTCCCACAACAAGTATTAACAACGACTCACGGTCATGCTAGACGCCAGCGTATGGATGCTCGTCACCACAGCCCATACACCGCACTCGATCACATAACACACAGCACATAATCTTATTCCCTCAAGCTAGGATAGAACAAACACTTACCTCGAATGTTTATGAATAATTCAATCCGTGGCAATGCCTTTTCCTTTCAAATTTGGCTCCAATCCAATCGTATCTATACACAATTGATTTAATATCATCAATACTACTCAACAAACTAATTCATAAGGCCAATTACAACTTTTACAACATTCTGCTCGGAATAGTGAATTTCGATGCCGGGCCCACATGGTCGGAACTCCGGGTTCGGACCAAAATCCGGTTACCCATCCCCCCACGAGTTCAAGTATATGATTTGTTTCAAAATCGGACCTCAATTCGAGGTCCAATTTCCCAATTTATGAAAAACCCTATATTCTACCAAAACAAGAAATTCTACCATGAAAACCTTTGATTTCTATTGAAAAACATGTTTAATGTTGTTAGGAATTGAAAGAATTAAGTAAAAAGTGACTTACAAGTACTTTGAAGAAGAGGGAGTTCGTGAAGAATCGCAAATGGGTGTTTTTGGGTTGTGAAATGTGAAGAATGAAGCTGGAAATCGTGATTTACAGGTCTCCTGTGTTCGCATTTGCGAACATGGGTTCGCAATTGCGAACCCCAACCAATTTCTGGAGTTTGAAAAATAAGCTAAGGCTGGGAAGTTCGCATTTGCGAACTTTTGTTCGCATTTTCGAAGCCAAGGCAATTTTGGGGCCTTCGCATTTGCGAAAGTTTGTTCGCATTTGCGAACAAGGCTGGGCTGAGGGGCTTTCGCATTTGCGAAGAATGCCTTTACACTGAGGGCCTCGCATTTGCGAGGTTTAGTTCGCATTTGCGAACCCAAACGGTCCTAGGCACCCTTCGCATTTGCGATCAAGGGTTCGCATTTGCGAACCCTGCCTTGATCTGCCACCTTCGCAATTGCGAGAAATGCTTCGCAATTGCGAAGCCAACAACTGGGTGAAAAACCAGAAGTGCAAAAATTCAGAATTTAATCCAACGACCTATCAAATCTTTACCCGAGCCCCCGGGCTCCAAACCAAACATGTACACAACTTCAAAAACACATTACGAACTTATTCGTGCGATCACATCGCCAATATCACATCGTTTTCATCAAATCAAGCCTCAAGTTCATGATTTTCATACTTTTGGTTTTCAAAACTTCCAAACTTGGAACTCAAGGTCCAAAACATATCAAACGACATCCGAATGTCACCAAACTTTGCAGAAAGCACATATATAATATTTAAGACTTGTACCGGGCGTCGGAACCAAAATACGAGCGCGATACCAAGGTCAATTAATTCATTTTCCTTTAACAATTACATCAAAAACAATTTCATAGAAAAATTCATAACTTGGGCTCTAGGCCTCAGAATTCGACTCCGGACGCATGTCCAAGTCCCATATTTTCCTACGGACCTTTCGGGACCATCCAATCTCGGGTTCGGGTCCGTTTACCAAAAATGTTGACCGAAGTCAACCATATCAATATTAATATCATTTTTATCCAAATTTCTCATAGAATTCATATTTTCTATCACAAAAACTTTCCGGCCACATGCTCGGATCGTGCACGTAAATCGAGGCAACATAGAATGAGGTTTTCAAGGCCGCAGAAGCTCGAAATGATTAATAAAATAAGTGATGACCCTTTGGGTCGTCACAATCTCCACCTCTCAAACAACCGTTCGTCCTCGAACGGACAAAAGAAAGAAGTACCTGAGTCAGGAAACAAATGTGGGTAGCGATTCCGCATATCAGACTCGGACTCCCAGGTCGATGCCTCAGGAGGCTGACCTCTCCACTGAACACGCACAGAAGGATAACTCTTCGACCTCAACTGTCGAACCTGCCGGTCTAGAATGGCCACCAGCTCCTCCTCGTAAGATAGATCATTGTCCAATTGGACAGTGCTAAAGTCTAATACATGTGTGGGATCGCCGTGGTATCTCGAAGCATAGATACATGAAAAACTGGATGCACGGCTGATAAGCTAGGCGGCAAATCTAGTCTGTAAGCCACCCCTCCCACTCTGTCTAGAATTTCAAATGGACCAATATACCTAGGGCCGAGCTTGCCCTTCTTCCCGAACCTCATCACGCCCTTCATAGGCGACACTCGGAGCAATACTCGTTCACCAACCATGAAATCTACATCTCGAACCTTACGATCCGCATAAGTCTTCTGCTCTGCCTGGACTGAGCTGAACGCAATCTCTCCCGAATAGTCTTGACCTTATCTAAGGCCTCCTGAACTAAGTCTGTACCCAACAACCGAGCCTCTCCCGGTTCAAACCATCCAACTGGTGATCGACATCGCCTACCATACAACGCCTCATACGGGGCCATTTGGATGCTAGACTGGTAGCTATTATTGTAGGCGAACTCTGCTAGTGGCAGAAACTGGTCCCACGAGCCTCCGAAATCAATAATACAGGCTCGAAGCATGTCCTCTAGAATCTGAATAGTCCTCTCGGACTGGCCATCCGTCTGAGGATGAAATGCTGTACTCAGATGAACCTGGTTGCCTAACTCTTGCTGGACCGCTCTCCAAAACTGCGAGGTAAACTGGGTACCCCGATCGGAGATAATAGATACCGGCACCCCATGAAGACGAACAATCTCCCTATGTAAACCTCCGCTAACCTCTCCGACGAGTAGGAGACAGATACTGGAATAAAGTGTGCTGACTTGGTCAGCCTATCAACAATGACCCAAATAGCATCAAATTTCCTCCGAGTCAAAGGAAGTCCAGTAACGAAGTCCATAGTGATCCGCTCCCATTTCCACTCGGGAATTTCAATCCTCTGGAATACACCACCAGGTCTCTGGTGCTCATATTTCACCTGCCGACAATTTAGACACCGAGCGACATACGCAACGATATCTTTCTTCATTCTGCGCCACCAATAGTGCTGCCGTAAATCCTGGTACATCTTCGCGGTGCCCGGGTGAATAGAATACCGCGAACTGTGGGCCTCCGCTAAGATCAACTCTCGAATCCCTTCAACATTGGGCACACAAACTCGACCCCGCAATCTCAATACCCCATCATCATCTAGATTTACCTTCGTGGCACCTCCCCGCTGTACTGTATCTCTCAAATCACGCAAATGAGGATCATGAAATTGCCTCTCACGGATACGCTCTAATAGAGAAGAACAAGCGACCGTGCAAGCTAACACCCTACTAGGCTCAGAAATGTCTAATCTCACAAACCGGTTGGCTAAGGCCTGGACATCTAGAGCAAATGGTCTCTGACTGACCGGAATGAATGCAAGACTACCCATGCTGGCAGACTTTCTACTCAATGCATCGGCCACCACATTGGCCTTACCTGGGTGATATAAAATAGTAACATCATAGTCTTTTAGCAATTCTAACCATCTCCGCTATCGTAGATTCAACTCCTTTTGCTTGAACAAGTACTGTAGACTTTTTTGATCAGTGTATACCTCACACATCACACCATATAGATAATGCCTCCAGATCTTTAAGGCATGAACCACTGCTGCTAACTCAAGATCATGAACTGGATAATTCTTCTCATGTATTTTTAACTGTCTCGAAGCATAAGCGATAACCTTACCATCCTGCATCAATACCGCTCCAAGCCCTGTACGAGATGCGTCACAATAAACTGTATAAGGCCCTGCACCTGTAGGTAGTATTAACACGGGCGCGGTGGTTAAGGCTGTCTTGAGCTTCTGAAAGCTCGCCTCACACTCCTCTGACCACTGGAACTGGACACCCTTCTGTGTCAACCTGGTCATCGGGGCTGCAATAGAAGAAAACCCCTCTACATATCGACGGTAGTAACCTGCCAATCCCAAGAAACTCCGGATCTCAGTCACTGAAGCTGGTCGAGGCCAATTCTGGATCGCCTCAATCTTCTTTGGTTCCACTTGAATACCTTCCACTGATACAATGTGACCCAAAAATGCTACCGAACTCAACCAGAACTCACATTTCAAAAATTTGGCATATAGCTGATTATCCTTCAGAGTCTGCAAAGTCACTCTGAGATGTTGCGCATGCTCCTCATGACTGCAGGAGTATGTCAATATGGAAACAATGAAGACTATAACGAACAAGTCTAAATAAGGCCTGAATACCCGATTCATCAACTCCATGAATGCTGCTGGGGCATTGGTCAACCTGAAGGACATGACCAAGAACTCATAATGCCCATATCTAGAGTGAAAGGCTGTCTTAGGAATGTCAGCCGCCCTGATCTTCAGCTGATGGTAGCCCGACCTCAAGTCTATCTTTGAGAATACCCTCGCTCCCCGGAGCTGGTCAAACAAATCATCAATCCTCGGCAGTGGATACTTATTCTTTATTGTCACTTTGTTCAATTGCCGGTAATCAATACACATCCGCATCGAGCCATCTTTCTTCTTTACAAATAATACAGGTGCTCCCTAGGGGGAAACACTGGGCCTGATAAAGCCTTTCTCAAGAAGGTCTTGCAACTGATCTTTCAACTCTTTTAATTCCGGCGGGGCCATACGATAGGGTGGAATAGAGATGGGCTGAGTGCCCGGTGCCAGATCAATACAGAAATCAATATCCCTGTCGGGTAGCATGCCCGGCAGGTCCGAAGGAAAAACCTCAGGAAACTCCTGTGCAATAGGGACTGACTCAATGGAAGGAACTTCTGCGCTGGAATCACGAACATAAGCCGGATAAGCTAGACACCCCTTCTCGACCATGCGTCGAGCCTTAACATAGGAAATAACAGTGCGAACGGAGTGGCTTGAGGTACCTTTCCACTCTAGTTGGGGTGATTCTGGCAAGGCCAAGGTCACAGTCTTAGCATGACAATCTAGAATAGCATGGTGTGGGGACAACCAGTCCATCCCCAATATGACATCAAAATCCACCATATCCAAAAGCAACAGATCAACACGGGTCTCAAGACCCCCAAATATAACTACGCACGAACGATGCACTTGGTCGACTACAATGGAGTCACCCACTGGTGTAGCCGCATAAACTTGGAATATCTAGAGCATAGCTGGGCACGGCCAAATACGCTGCAAAGTAGGAAGACACATATGAATATGTAGATCCAGGGTCAAATAATAGAAGCACCTCTGCCACACACAAGAATGGTACCTGTAATCACGGCATCTGATGCCTCTGCCTCTGGCCTGGCTGGTAAGGCATAGAATCGGGGATCTGCACCTCCCCTCTGAGCTGCGTCTCTAGGACGACCATCAACTGGCTGACCTCTACCTCTGGCTGGACGGTCTCCAACTCTACGGTCTCGACCTCCACCTCTATAATCTCTACCCCCGCCTCGCTGGCTGGGCAGGCTGAGGGTCAGCTGGGGCCTAAATCATTGGACGAGGGCCTCGCTGCTGAGAGTTGCCCGCTGCTAGCGGGCAATTCCTGATAAAATGACCTGGGTCACCACAGCCGCAGCAACTCTTAGACTGATAGGGCTGCTGGCCCTGACGACCTGAATGGCCTCCACGAACACTCTGAAGAGGCTGAGCATTAATAGAAGGCTGATCTGAATAATGCCCACGAAACCCACGATCACCCGGTCCACCCTGTGAAGCCTGAAGGGCGGAATGGAAAGGCCTGGAAGACTGGCCTCTGTCAAAAGATTCTCTGCCACCGGAAGAAGAACCACTAAACCTGGCTGAATGATGAGGCCTCTTGTCTGAAGAATAACCACCTCTCCGAGCAAGTGCCATCTCAACTCTTCGTGCTGCATTAGATGCCTCCTGAAATGATATGTCACTCCCCACGCCCATAGCCATCTGAAGTCTAATTGGCTGATTAAGCCCATCTATAAACCTGCGGACCCTCTCCCGCTCTGTGGGAAGTATCACCACTGCATGACGAGCCAAATCAAGAAATCTTGTCTCATACCGAGTGACCGTCATAGTGCCCTACTGGAGGCACTCAAACTGCCTCCGAAGTGCATCCCGTTGTGTACTAGGGAGAATCTTCTCTAGAAATAACTCTGCAAACTGATCCCATGATAAAGCCGGGGACCCTGCTTGTCGAGTCAAACAATAATCCCTCTCCACCAAGTCTTGGCGGATCCTGGAAGCCTGAATGTACAGAAGTCAACTCCATTTGACTCCACGATCCCCATAGTCTTGAGGATCTCATGGCAACTGAATAAGAAGTCCTGAGGATCCTCTGATGTGGCACCGCTGAAAGTAGTGGTAAACAACTTGGAGAACCGATCAAGTCTCCATAAAGAATCAGAAGTCATGGCCGCTCCATATCTCCGGTATGAGCCGTGGTACCTGACTGAGTGGCCACAGCTGGCTGAACCACTGGTGCCTGAGGTTGAGTAGCTATTGGCTCCGGAGTACGAGCAATAGGAGTTTGGGCCCCTCCTCCAGCCTGAGAAGCGGCTGGTGCAACTGATAATAAGCCTGCTCTGGCAACGCTGTCCATAAATCCCACTATTCTGACCAAAGCATCCCGAAGATCCAGGGTAAATAAAGCCTCTCCTGGGACCTGAGCTGGGCCCACTGGAGCTGCGGGGACTAGAACCTCCTCGTCAATCTCAATATGAGGTTCCACCTCCAGAGTAGCTGCCTGGATCTGAGCTCTACCCCTACCGCGGCCTCCGATACGGCTTCGGCCCCTCACGGGAGCTGCCTGGGGCTCGGGCTGCTGGTCAGCGGACGAAGAAGCGCGTGTCCTCACCATCTGCGAAAGGACAGAATAGAAGTTCAATCAGTATTTGAGGAACAAGTCGCACGACAAGAAAGAACAAATGAGAGACTCTTTCCTAACTCAATAGACTTTGGAGGACAAGTACGGACGTCTCCGTACCTACCTCTCAAACTCTACTAAGCTTGTTCGTGAGTGGTGAGACCTATGTAACCTAGAGCTCTAATACCAACTTGTCACGACCCGGATTTTCCCCCAATATCGGGATCGTGATGGCGCCTACTCGTAGTAGCTAGGCAAGCCACCGTATTCATACTATCCTGTTTTTAATAATATTTCATAATTAATTTATCAACAAACCATAACTTTAATTAAATAAGTGCGGAAGACTTTATCGAAATAGAAATAACCAGTTTCAAGGTAAAATCATATTGAAATCCTCTACCCAAGACGTGGAGTCACCAACTCACGAACTACTACTGAATACTACACATAAAAGTCTGAAAGAAATATAACATAATCTGTTTGTCTCGGAACAAAGAGACTACAGCTAATAACATAAGTAAAGGGAGAGACGCCGGGCTTGCGGACGCCTGCAAGCTACCTCGGTCTCAAAGTGTTCAACTCCCACGCAAAAGATTTACTGCTGCTGCTCCTGATCGTAACGTGGACCTGTGCAAAAACACACAGAAGTGTAGTATCAGCACAACCGACCCCATGTGCTGGTAAGTGCCTGGCCTATCCCGGCGAAGAAGTGACAAGCCTCGGACCAGACACCCACATAAACCTGTGCAGTTCAATATATATGCATACCACAAAATAACGAGAAATAACCAAGTAATAACACAATAAGGAATATCTCAAAAGAACTCAACAATTAACAACAGTTAATAAGTCCACAAGGAAAACAAAGTATAATGAAAAAAAAACAAGTAATATCAAGTCAAGGAATAGCAAGTAGTTGCACGGCATCACCCTTCGTGCTTTTACTCTAATCCTCACCAAGGAATGGCAAATAGTTACACGGCATCACCCTTCGTGCTTTTACTCTCGTCCTCACCAAATAAGCAAATAAAGTGCACGGCATCACCCTTTGTGCTTTTACTCTCATCCTCACATCCATAGTACGGCATGATCCTTCGTACATGGTTCAATAACAAGGCACGGCATGATCCTTCGTGCATAATCAATAAAACATGGCACGACATTAACCTTCGTGCATTATCAATAAAACATGGCACGGCATCACCCTTCGTGCATTATCACTCTTCCTCACCCAAATAACAATCATAGTTAAGGGCAAAGAATGAAACAGTAAATCATAAACCGTCCCAACAAGGGCAATCAACAATCATCTTCACAACAAGTCTCAACAAGGGAGAACAATAACACTTCCACAACCCGGCAAGGGTTCAACAATTCATATTCAAATATGTCCCACAACAAGTATTAACAACGACTCACGGTCATGCTAGACGCCAGCGTATGGATGCTCGTCACCACAACCCATACACCGCACTCGATCACATAACACATAGCACATAATCCTATTCCCTCAAGCTAGGATAGAACAAACACTTACCTCGAATGTTTATGAACAATTCAATCCGTGGCAATGCCTTTTCCTTTCAAATTTGGCTCCAATCCAATCTTATTTATACACAATTGATTTAATATCATCAATACTACTCAACAAACTAATTCATAAGGCCAATTACAACTTTTACAACATTTTGCCCAGAATAGTGAATTTCGACGCCTCGGGCCCACATGGTCGGAACTCGGGGTTCGGACCAAAATCCGGTTACCCATCCCCTCACGAGTTCAAGTATATGATTTGTTTCAAAATCGGACCTCAATTCGAGGTCCAATTTCCCAATTTATGAAAAACCCTATATTCTACCAAAAACAAGAAATTCTACCATGAAAACCTTTGATTTCTATTGAAAAACATGTTTAATGTTGTTAGGAATTGAAAGAATTAAGTAAAAAGTGACTTACAAGTACTTTGAAGAAGAGGGAGTTCGTGAAGAATCGCAAATGGGTGTTTTTGGGTTGTGAAATGTGAAGAATGAAGCTGGAAATCGTGATTTACAGGTCTCTGTGTTCGCATTTGCGAACATGGGTTCGCAATTGCGAACCCCGACCAATTTCTGGAGTTTGAAAAATAAGCTAAGGATGGGAAGTTCGCATTTGCGAGGTTTGGTTCGCATTTGCGAACCCAAACGGTCCTTGGCACCCTTCGCATTTGCGATCAAGGGTTCGCATTTGCGATCAAGGGTTCGCATTTGCGAACCCTGCCTTGATCTGCCACCTTCGCAATTGCGAGAAATGCTTCGCAACTGCGAAGCCAACAGCTGGGTGAAAAACCAGCAGAGCAAAAATTCAGAATTTAATAACGGCCTATCAAATATTTACCCGAGCCCCCGGGCTCCAAACCAAACATGTACACAACTTCAAAAACACATTACGAACTTATTCGTGCGATCACATCGCCAATATCACATCGTTTTCATCAAATCAAGCCTCAAGTTCATGATTTTCATACTTTTGGTTTTCAAAACTTCCAAATTTGGAACTCAAGGTCCAAAACATATCAAACGACATCCGAATGTCACCAAACTTTGCATAAAGCACATATATAATATTTAAGACTTGTACCGGGCGTCGGAACCAAAATACGAGCCCGATACCAGGGTCAATTAATTCATTTTCCTTTAACAATTACATCAAAAACAATTTCACAGAAAAATTCATAACTTGGGCTCTAGGCCTCAGAATTTGACTCCGAACGCATGTCCAAGTCCCATATTTTCCTACGGACCTTTCGGGACCATCCAATCTCGGGTCCGGGTCCGTTTACCAAAAATGTTGACCGAAGTCAACCATATCAATATTAATATCATTTTTATCCAAATTTCTCATAGAATTCATATTTTCTATCACAAAAACTTTCCGACCGCATGCCCGGATCGTGCACGTAAATTGAGGCAACATAGAATGAGGTTCTCAAGGCCTCTGAAGCTCGAAATGATTAATAAAATAAGTGATGACCCTTTGGGTCGTCACAGTGACGTGAGATCACCGCGGGTTATATGCGGGGTAAAGTTATTTAACTATTGGTGAATTTCTAGAACAACTCTGGGTCCGCTCGAGGACGAGCGTTTGTTTAAGTTGGGGAGAATGTGACGACCCGACCCGTCGTCTCAGGTGTAACCGCCCGTGTTTTCCCACATTGTGTTGCCTTATGTTTCATTATCTGTTTTGTGTGCGTTAGAATTAAATTAGAGTAATTTTTTTTAAGAAATGAGAAACTTAGTCTCTTTTAAGAAGACTTAAGTTGGAAAAGTCAATCGGATGTTGACTTATGAGTTAGAGTACTCGGAATCGAATTTTGATGATTCGGTTAGCTCCGGATGATGAAATGTGACTTAGGAGCGCAATCAAAAGTAATTTTGGAGGTCCGGTGAAGAAGTTAGCATATTTTGGCGAAGTTAGTATTTTGGCGAATTCCGGTTGATAGGGGATATTTTGATCCGGGAGTCGGAATGGAATTCTGAGAGTTGTAGTAGCTTCGTTAGGTGATTTTGGACTTGTCCGCAAAATTTCAGAGGTCATTCGGACGTCATTTGGTTGGGTTTCGGATTGAATGTGAATTTTGAAAGTTAAAGTTAAACGTAAGCTTGAATTTGTTCAAAACGGACGATTTTAATGTTAACGATAGAGTTTTGATGATTGGAACAAGTTTGAATAAGGTTATAGGACGTGTTGGTACTTTTGATTGAGGTCCCGGGGGCCTCGGGTGAGTTTCGGGGTGGTTTTGGACCATTTCGAAGCCATTATTAACTGCTGGTTTTTGCCTACAGCAGTGCTCTATGCAATCGCGGGGAGTTGGTGTGACGACCCGGCCCGTCGTCACGGGAATTACCACTCCGTTATGTTGTAACTACATGATTTATTCTTTTATATCAGTGTTAGAGTCTATCGGGGAAGTTAGGAGTGAATTGGATTGGAAATGAGGCATATAGCCTTTTGAAGGAAACTTGAATAAGGAAAGTCAACCCGGAGTTGACTATTTGGTTAAAGGGCTCGGAAACGGATTCTGATGATTCGGTTAGTTCCGAGGGTGATTTGTGACTTAGGAGAGTGATCGGAATTGAATTTGGAGGCCCGGTGTAGAAATAAGCTTGAATTGGCTAAGGTTGAATTTTGGCGAAATCCGATCGATAGGTGAGATTTTGATCCGGGAGTCGGAATGGAGTTCCGACAGAGTTGCAGTAGCTCCGTAGGGTGATTTTGGATGTGCTTGCAAAATTTCAGGTCATTCGGAGGTCGTTTGGTCGGGTTTTTGATCGAATGTCGATTTCGGAAGTTTTGAAGAAACTTAGGCTTGAATCCGTGCGTAATTGGTGATTTTGATGTTTAGGATGGTGTTTTTATGATTGGAACAAGTTTGAATTGTGTTATGGAGTATGTTAGTGGTTTTCGTTGGGGTCCCGGGGGCCTCGGGATGAATTCGGGGGTCCAAACGGACCATTTTTGGCCTTAGACAGCAGCTGAATTGCTGCTGTGTCTGCAGAAGGAAATCCTTCATCGCGTTCGCGATGAAGGGCACGCGTCCGCGAAGGTCAGCAAGGGTATGCATCGCGTTCGCGATGGTCTGGACGCGAACGCGTAGGGTCAGGATCGGAGGCTTCGCGTTCGCGTGGAGCTGGAACGCGTTCGCGTAGGTGAGAAGGGTTGGTCATCGCGTTCGCGTGAATGGAGACGCGAACACGTAGAAGAAAATCCGGGCGGTTGAAATCTGTGCTTCGCGAACGCGTGACTTGGTGACGCGTTCGCGATGGGTGGACGGAGCAGAGCATCGCGTTCGCGTGAGTCCTGTCGCGAACGCGTAGAAGAAAGGTCTCTGGCAGTGAAGTTAAAACCAGAACTGGACAATCGCGGGTTTAATACCCAAAACCTCCATTTTTGAGTTCCAAGAGAAGAAATTGACGGGAGATTGCTGGGAAATCATTGGGGTTTCGTTGGAGGTAAGTTTTGTGGGTTAATTACATCATTTTAACATGAAATCCTTGGTTAAATCCCTGTAAATGGAAGATTAAAGGTGGGTTTGAGCCCTAGGCCTAAATTAAAGAAAAACACTGATTTGAGTGGGCAAATGGAGTCCGATTTTGGTAAATTTTATATACCTAGACTCGTATCGAGATGAGGATTCCGAATATGTGATTTTTGTAATTTTTCGACAAGTGTACCAAAAGTCGGGTTTTGACAACTTGTGGGTTTTGATATAAATTGGGTTATTTCGAATGAATTTCGTGAAATTAGCGTATATTGATGCATTCTCTATGATTTTGAGCAGATTTGGCATCCGAGGAGATTGATTTGCGAGGCAAGCGCAAGGCGGATTGAAGCTTCTACCGGTTCGAGGTGAGTGGTGGTAGTAAACAATGTACCGAGGGTTTGAAACCCCGTACTAGCACTTCACAGTGCTATATTGAGATGAGACACACGTTCTATGACGGGCGTGGTGACATTGTGATTGGGGGTTTGGACTTAGTCCTTCCCGGCTAATAGAATACTGTGTTGTATGACTGTTACTGAGATTATAACTGTACAATTGGGCTAATAGCCATGTTTGGGGCCTCGTGCCGATCTGTAGAGCATTAGGGAACCTATAGAGCTAGGTGACCCTTATATCGTGTTGGAAATATTCACTCAGCCGTAGCTCTAGCCGTATAGCATAATATGAGCCAGTACTAGATGTGTACATTGAGAAAGCTTATCTAGGGTGGAATTTCCCGTTCTAGCTGAGTGGGCCTGAAAAGCCAAGTCTATATTGACCGAGACAGGGTCAAGGACCCACTGTGATATATTATATTGGGCCTGAGAGTCCAAGTATATACTGGCTGGGATAGGGTCGAGGACCCATTATGAGGTATTATATATATATATATATACCTATATTGGATCGGGCTGCACGCCGCAGCAGTATATATATTGGATCGGACTGCACGCTGCAGTAATATACATGTAATATACATGTAATATACATGTGGGACGGACTGCACGCCGCAGTATTATTGCGCTTGGGCTGTAGGAGCTCCTTCGGAGTCTGAGTCTGCACACATTCTCAGTGAGCACTGGTGTATATTATGGGATCGGGCTGCGCGCCGCAGCAGTATAAATATATATACATATATATATTGGATCGGACTGCACGCCGCAGTAATATTTGTGTGGATCGTGCTGCACGCCGCAGTATTATAGTGCTTGGGCCTAGGGAGCCCCTCCGAAGTCTGTATACACCCCCAGTGAGCGCCGTCGACGTTAAATGGAGCGGGCCGCGCGCCGCAGCGGTATATGTATTGGAGCGGGCTGCACGCCGCAGCATTATACTTAATCATATCCTACTATCTACTTAAATACTTATACATTATAGACATAAGTATGTGTCTTTATATGTTGAGATGGCCGTACACCGTATGGGTACGAGTGAGGGTTGGTTCAGTGTAGAATCTTGTAGAGATAAACGTAGATTGGAGGTTAGAGTACTACTATAGTGATGACGTACCTGTGAGGGTTGCCTTAGAACTGCTAAGTGATAGCACAGGAGTTCTTACCTTCAGTTATTATTTATTATTGTTACTCACTGAGTTGAAATATACTCACCCCACTCCCCTGCACTTTCTGTGCAGATCCACAGGTGCCCGAGAGCAGTTGAGATATTGTAGCTGCTGATCCTTGTCTACTTTTGCGGAGATTACGAGGTAGCTGCCAGCGTCCGCAGAGCTTGTTTTCTCCTTCTTTATCATCTTGTTGATTTCCTAATTGCCTAGACTTGGTTGTAGTAGGATGCTATTCTGTAGAGGCTCGGTCTCGTGACACCACGATATGGTTGGGACCGTATTTTGTATGTTTTACATTTCGTTTATCACCTGATATGAGCATTTACTGTTTAAGTTTAATTTGATTAATAACTAGCTGGTTTAAGGGATAATATGGTCGGGCTTGCCTAGCATTATGTTGGGCGCCATCACGACCAGGGTCTGGGTCGTGACAAGTTGGTATCAGAGCCTAGGTTAACAGGTCTCGCGAGTCATGAGCCGGTTGGTAGAGTCTCGTGGATCGGTGCGGGGACGCCTGTACTTATCCTCGGGAGGCTGCAAACCTTTTCAGGAAAAGTTTCAATTCTTGGAATTCTTGTCGTGCGATTACTTTTGACTTGATCTGAACTTTGACATTCTATTCTCTCGCAGATGGCGAGAACTCGATCATCCGGACGTGGAGGACGACCACCACTACCACCCGCTAGAGGCCGTGGACGCGGTCGTGGTCGTGGCGGAGTTAGGGCAGCTGAGGCAGTGCCAGCTGACCCACAGCCCCCAGTTGCAGAGGTGCCAGCAGCACCAGATCAGGCACCAGCTGTGCCCATTGTCATTCCGGGTCTACAGGAGACCCTGGCTCAGATACTAGCAGTCTGCACTGGCCTAGCACAGGCGGTTTCAGTTACTACTGCAGCTGCATCGGGGATCGGGGGTGGTCATCGGACCCCCGCAAAACGCACTCTAGAGCCAGCAGTGCAGGGCTTACAGACACCAGAGGCTCCTCCAGTTCAGCCTGTGGTACCGGTTCAGCCAGCAGATCAGATTCAGGGGGACAGGGTCCCAGCTATGACCAGACGATGAGCAGCGTCGTCTCGAGAGGTTCACCAGGTTATCTCCTCCAGTGTTCACTGGTGCTCCGGGCGAGGACGCCCAAGGTTTTCCGGATAAGTGCCGTCGGATGCTTCGTACGGTAGGGATATTGGAGTCCAGTGGGGTATCTTTCACTACCTTTCAGTTTCAGGGACCAGCCTTTGCTTGGTGGGAGGCTTATGAGCGCCGCAGGCCAGTCGGGGCAGCACCACTATCATGGCCGGAGTTCTCCACTATGTTCTTGGAGAAATGGGTGCCTCGATCTCAGAGAGAGGAGATGCGTAGGCAGTTTGAGGGTCTCTGTCAGGGGGACATGTCAGTGTCAGAGTATGAGATCAGGTTTACAGAGTTGTCCGGATATGCACCGTGGTTGGTTCATTCCGACAGAGAGAGGATTGGGCGCTTCGTGGACGGCCTCATTTATCCCATTCGTATTCTGATGACTCGGGAGAGGGTTTTGAGTCGTACATTTGAGGATGCTGTGGATATTGCTCGCGACATAGAGACAGATCGTCGCAGGGAGCGGGATGAGATGGAGGCCAAGAGGCCTCGAGGAGCAGCTAGTTCCAGTGGCACTCAGACCAGAGGCCAGAGTCAGCAGAGCCGAGGTCGCTCTTTCAGATCTTCGTAGTCGGGTCGCTCAGATCGTCGCAGATGGTCTTCTAGACAGGGTTATTAGGGTTCGCACCGGAGCCAGCCATCTCTCGGTGCCATGCCAGCTCAGAGTTATTCACAGGCCCCATCTGCTCAGGGTTCATCTCGGCCTAGTTCATCAGCTAGCTATTCTAGCGACAGGTGTCCTTATCAGTCTCAGCCCCAGTACCGGGGAGTTCCTATGAGTGCGGAGAGCTTGGGCACCACCGTAGGGAGTGTCCCCGCATTGTTTCCAGATCTTATCAGCAAAGGGGGCAGCCCTCATCATCTGGTCCTTCTGCTTCAGCACCTGCCCCGACAGCTAGGGGTGAGGGTCAGTCAACTAGGGGTCGCCCTCGAGGAGGAGATCGATCAGGCGGACAGGCTAGATGCTATGCTCTCCAGGGCCGATCTGAGGCCGTTGCTTCTGATACAGTTATTACAGGTATTATTTCAGTCTGCCACATAGATGCCTCAGTGTTTTTCGATCCTGGTTCTACTTATTCTTATGTGTCTACATATTTTGCTCCTCATTTGGGCATGATCCGAGGGAGTCTTGAGCTGCCAGTGCATGTATCTACCCCGGTAGGGGATACTATTGTTGTGGACCACGTATACCGGTCCCGTTTGGTCACTATTGGAGGTCTGGAGACCCGAGTAGACCTGTTGCTTCTCAGCATGATTGATTTTGATGTTATATTGGGCATGGACCGGCTATCTCCATGTCATGCTATTCTGGACTGTCATGCTAAGACAGTCACTTTGGCTATGCCGGGCATTCAGAGGATCGAGTGGCGAGGCACGACTGAGTATGTACCTAGCAGGGTAATATCTTTCCTCGAGGCCCAACGAATGGTTGGGAAAGGATGTCTCTCTTATTTAGCATTTGTGAGAGATGTGGGAGCTGAGTCTCCTAGCATTGATTCTGTACCTGTTGTGAGGGATTTCCCAGATGTATTCCCCTCAGACCCGCCGGGCATGCCGCCGGACAGGGATATTGATTTTGGTATCGATTTGGTGCCGGGCACTCAGCCTATTTCTATTCCTCCGTATCGGATGGCACCAGCTGAGTTGAAGGAATTGAAGGAGCAGCTCCAGGAACTCATAGATAAGGGGTTAATTCGGCCGAGTGTGTCGCCGTGGGGTGCACCGATCCCGTTTGTTAAGAAGAATGATGGATCCATGAGGATGTGTATTGACTATAAGCAGCTGAACAAAGTTACAGTGAAGAATAAGTATCCTCTGCCTCGTATTGATGATTTATTTGATCAGCACCAGGGAGCTAGGGTGTTCTCGAAGATTGATCTTCGTTCAGGCTACCATCAGCTGAAGATTAGAGAGTCTGACATTATGAAGACTGCATTTCGGACCGGATATGGTCATTATGAGTTCCTTGTGATGTCTTTTGGGCTGACCAACGCCCCAGCAACATTTATGCATCTGATGAACAGTGTATTCAAGCCGTATCTTGATTCATTTGTGATCGTATTCATTGATGACATACTAGTCTACTCTCGTAGCCGGGAGGAGCATGCTCGACACTTGAGTATTGTGTTGCAGAGGTTGAGAGAGGAGAAGCTGTATGCCAAGTTCTCCAAATGTGAGTTCTGGCTTGAGTCTGTGGCATTCTTAGGGCACGTGGTGTCCTGTGATGGTATTCAGGTAGATCCGAGGAAGGTCGAGGCAAGTGCAGAGTTGGCCCAGACCGACCTCAGTTACTGAGATCCGTAGCTTTCTGGGATTGGCAGGGTATTATCGCCGATTCGTTCAGGGATTCTCTTCTATTGCTTCACCCTTGACTAGATTGACTCGGAAGGGTGTTCCTTTCTTATGGTCCGAGGAGTGCGAGGAGAGCTTTCGGAAGCTCAAGACAGCACTGACCACAGCACCAGTCTTGATTCTACCGACAACGTCAAATTCTTATACTGTATATTGTGATGCCTCAGGAGTGGGCATTGGTTGTGTGTTGATGCAGGAGGGTAGGGTCATTGCTTATGCTTCTCGTCGGTTGAAGCCCCACGAGAAGAACTACCCTGTTCATGATTTGGAGCTAGCAGCCATAGTTCATGCTTTGAAGATTTGGAGGCATTACCTGTATGGTGTCTCCCGTGAGGTGTTCACGGATCATCGCAGCCTTCAGCACTTATTCAGACAGAAGGACCTTAATTTGAGACAGTGGAGGTGGTTGGAGTTGCTTAAAGATTATGACATCACTATTTTGTATCATCCGGGAAAGGCCAATGTGGTGGCCGATGCCTTGAGTCGGAAGGCGGTTAGCATGGGCAGCCTAGCTTTCATCCCAGTTGGGGAGAGGCCATTTGCTTATGATGTTCAGGCCCTAGCCAATCGGCTAGTGAGATTAGTTATTTCGGAGCCGAGTCGGGTGTTGGCTTGTGTTGTTTCTCGATCTTCCTTATATGATCGCATCAGGGAGCGACAGTATGATGACCCACATTTGCTTGTCCTTAAGGACAGAGTGCAGCATAATGATGTTAGAGATGTGACTATCGACAGTGATGGTGTTCTGAGGATGCGGGGCCGTATATGCGTGCCCAATGTTGATGGTTTGCGGGAGTTGATACTTGAGGAGGCACACAGTTCGCGGTACTCTATTCACCCAGGTGCCGCAAAGATGTACCAAGACTTGAGACAGCACTACTGGTGGAGGAGAATGAAGATGGATATTGTTAGGCATGTAGCTAAGTGCCTCAATTGCCAGCAGGTCAAATATGAGCATCAGAGACCGGGCGGTGTTCTTCAGCGTATGGTTATTCCCGAGTGGAAATGGGAGAGGATCACCATGGATTTTGTTACCGGGCTTCCTCGGACAGCGAGGAAGTTTGATTCTGTATGGGTGATTGTTGATCGGCTGACTAAGTCCGCACATTTCATCCCACTTAGTACTACTTACTCATCGGAGCGGTTGGCATCGATCTTTATTCGGGAGATTGTCAGGTTGCATGGGATCCCAGTGTCTATTATATCTGACAGAGGCACTCAGTTCACTTCTCGGTTTTGGAGAGCGTTTCAGCGAGAGATGGGTACGCGGGTTGAGTTGAGCACCGCATTTCACCCTCAGACAGACGGACATTCTGAGCGTACTATTCAGATCCTGGAGGATATGTTGCGGGCATGCGTGATTGACTTTGGTGGTTCATGGGATGAGTTTTTGCCACTTGCTGAGTTTGCCTACAACAACAACTACCAGTCGAGTATTCAGATGGCCCCGTACGAGGCATTGTATGGCCGACGGTGTAGATCTTCCGTCGGATGGTTTGAGCCTGGTGAGGATAGATTGATAGGGACTGAGTTAGTTTAGGATGCTCTGGATAGAGCAAAGCTGATCCAGGAGAGGCTTCGCATAGCACAGCCTCGCCAGAAGAGTTATGCAGACCGTAGGGTTCGAGAGTTGTCTTTCATGGTTGGTGATAGAGTATTGCTGAAGATTTCACCCATGAAGGGTGTCATGAGGTTCGGGAGGAAAGGGAAGTTGAGTCCCAGGTACATTGGTCCTTTTGAGATACTCAGGAGAGTTGGAGAGGTGGCATATGAGTTAGCCTTGCCACCCAGCTTATCCAGCGTTCATCCAGTATTCCATGTGTCTATGCTCCGGAAGTACATCGGAGATCCGTCTCATGTATTAGACTTCAGTACCATTCAGCTTGATGGTGATCTGTCCTATGATATGGAGCCTATTGCTATTTTGTGTCGCCAAGTAAGGAAGTTGAGGTCGAAGGAGATTGCATCAGTTAAGGTTCAGTGGAGAGGTCGACCCGTAGAGGAGGCTACTTGGGAGGTTGAGCGGGAGATGCGGAGCAGATACCCTCAGCTATTTGAGACTTCAGGTATGTTTCTTGACCCGCTCGAGGACGAGCGTTTGCTTAAGAGGGGGAGAATGTGACGACCCGGCCCGTCGTCACGGGAATTACCACCCCGTTATGTTGTAACTACATGATTTATTCTTTTATATCAGTGTTAGAGTCTATCGGGGAAGTTAGGAGTGAATTGGATTGGAAATGAGGCATATAGCCTTTTGAAGGAAACTTGAATAAGGAAAGTCAACCCGGAGTTGACTATTTGGTTAGAGGGCTCGGAATCGGATTCTGATGATTCGGTTAGTTCCGGGGGTGATTTGTGACTTAGGGGAGCGATCGGAATTGAATTTGGAGGCCCGGTGTAGAAATAGGCTTGAATTGGCTAAGGTTGAATTTTGGCGAAATCCGATCGATAGGTGAGATTTTGATCCGGGAGTCGGAATGGAATTCCGACAGTTGCAGTAGCTCCGTAGGGTGATTTTGGATGTGCTTGCAAAATTTCAGGTCATTCGGAGGTCGTTTGGTCGGGTTTTTGATCGAATGTCGATTTCGGAAGTTTTGAAGAAACTTAGGCTTGAATCCGTGCGTAATTGGTGATTTTGATGTTTAGGATGGTGTTTTTATGATTGGAACAAGTTTGAATTGTGTTATGGAGTATGTTAGTGGTTTTCGTTGGGGTCCCGGGGGCCTCGGGATGAATTCGGGGTCCAAACGGACCATTTTTGGCCTTAGACAGCAGCTGAATTGCTGCTGTATCTGCAGAAAGAAATCCTTCATCGCGTTCGCGATGAAGGGGCACGCGTCCGCGAAGGTCAGCAAGGGTATGCATCGCGTTCGCGATGGTCTGGACGCGAACGCGTAGGGTCAGGATCGGAGGCTTCGCGTTCGCGTGGAGCTGGAACGCGTTCGCGTAGGTGAGAAGGGTTGGTCATCGCGTTCGCGTGAGTGGAGACGCGAACGCGTAGAAGAAAATCCGGGCGGTTGAAATCTGTGCTTCGCAAACGCGTGACTTGGTGTCGCATTCGCGATGGGTGGACGGAGCAGAGCATTGCGTTCGCGTGAGTCCTGTCGCAAACGCGTTGAAGAAAGGTCTCTGGCAGTGAAGTTAAAACCAGAACTGGACAGTCGCGGGTTTAATACCCAAAACCTCCATTTTTGAGTTCCAAGAGAAGAAATTGACGGGAGATTGCTGGGAAATCATCGGGGTTTCGTTGGAGGTAAGTTTTGTGGGTTAATTACATCATTTTAACATGAAATCCTTGGTTAAATCCTTGTAAATGGAAGATTAAAGGTGGGTTTGAGCCCTAGGCCTAAATTAAAGAAAAACACTGATTTGAGTGGGCAAATGGAGTCCGATTTTGGTAAATTTTATATACCTAGACTCGTATCGAGATGAGGATTCCGAATATGTGATTTTTGTAATTTTTCGACAAGTGTACCAAAAGTCGGGTTTTGACAACTTGTGGGTTTTGATATAAATTGGGTTATTTCGAATGAATTTCGTGAAATTAGCGTATATTGATGCATTCTCTATGATTTTGAGCAGATTTGGCATCCGAGGAGATTGATTTGCGAGGCAAGCGCAAGGCGGATTGAAGCTTCTACCGGTTCGAGGTGAGTGGTGGTAGTAAACAATGTACCTGAGGGTTTGAAACCCCGTACTAGCACTTCACAGTGCTATATTGAGATGAGACACGCGTTCTATGACGGGCGTGGTGACATTGTGATTGGGGATTCGGACTTAGTCCTTCCCGGCTAATAGAATACTGTGTTGTATGACTGTTACTGAGATTATAACCGTACAATTGGGCTAATAGCCATGTTTGGGGCCTTGTGCCGATCAGTAGAGCATTAGGGAACCTATAAAGCTAGGTGACCCTTATATCATGTTGGAAATATTCACTCAGCTGTAGCTCTAGCTGTATAGCATAATATGAGCCAGTACTAGATTTGTACATTGAGAAAGCTTATCTAGGGTGGAATTTCCCGTTCTAGCTGAGTGGGCCTGAAAAGCCAAGTCTATATTGACTGAGACAGGGTCAAGGACCCACTGTGATATATTATATTGGGCCTGAGAGTCCAAGTATATACTGGCTGGGATAGGGTCGAGGACCCATTATGAGGCATTATATATATATATATATATATATATATATATATATATACCTATATTGGATCGGGTTGCACGCCGCAACAGTATATATATTGGATCGGACTGCACGCCGCAGTAATATACATGTAATATACATGTGGGACGGACCGCACGCCGCAGTATTATTGCGCTTGGGCTGTAGGAGCCCCTTCGGAGTCTGAGTCTGCACACATTCTCAGTGAGCACTGGTGTATATTATGGGATCGATCTGCACGCCGCAGCAGTATAAATATATATACATATAAATATTGGATCGGACTGCACGCCGCAGTGATACATGTGTGGATCGGGCTGCACGCCGCAGTATAATAGTGCTTGGGCCTAGGGAGCCCTTCTGAAGTCTGTATACACCTCCAATGAGCGCCGTCGATGTTAAATGGAGCGGGCTGCGCGCCGCAGCGGTATGTGTATTGGAGCGGGCTGCACGCCGCATCATTATACTTGATCATATCCTACTATCTACTTAAATACTTATACATTATAGACATAAGTATGTGTCTTTATATGTTGAGATGGCCGTACACCGTAGGGGTACGAGTGAGGGTTGGTTCGGTGTAGAATCTTGTAGAGATAAACGTAGATTGGAGGTTAGAGTACTACTATAGTGATGACGTACTCGTGAAGGTTGCCTTAGAACTGCTAAGTGATAGCACAGGAGTTCTTACCTTCAGTTATTATTTATTATTGTTACTCACTGAGTTGAAATATACTCACCCCACTCCCCTGCACTTTCTGTGCAGATCCACAGGTGCCCGAGAGCAGTTGAGACATTATAGCTGCTGATCCTTGTCTACCTTTGCGGAGATTACGAGGTAGCTACCAGCGTCCGCCGAGCTTGTTTTCTCCTTCTTTATCATTTTGTTGATCTCCTAATTGCCTAGACTTGGTTGTAGTAGGATGCTATTCTGTAGAGGCTCGGTCTCGTGACACCACGATATGGTTGGGACCGTATTTTGTATGTTTTACATTTCGTTTATCACCTGATATGAGCATTTACTGTTTAAGTTTAATTTGATTAATAACTGGCTGGTTTAAGGGATAATATGGTCGGGCTTGCCTAGCATTGCATTGGGCGCCATCACGACCAGGGTCTGGGTCGTGACAGTTGGTCGCGATCGCGGTGAGTAAAATCTGAGAAAAACCTTACTGAATCACGATCGCGTAAAGCGCTTTGCGATCGCGAAGAAGGAATTTCTGTCGCGCAGATCCTACTTCGGAAGCTTATATCTTTTTATCTACAAGGAATTTTGAGGTGATTCAAAAGAGAAAGTTGTAGCTCATCTGGTCTAGTATTCAGACAGATAAATCAATAGGGATTTGGATGTCTGTGTAAAAAGTTATGGATGTTACACTATAGGTTGTCCGAGGAGGATCTTTAATACACATGTATGCATTGGGAAGCATATATCTCAAAATTTATAACAATTCAGGAAAAGAACAACAAATGCAAGTCATAGCCCTATGTGTCTGGTTTCCATAACATCAAACCATTTATCATTTGGAGTTGTGTGCAAAATGTTATGACCATTATACTGAAGCCTGTTCGGAAGAACCGGAATTTATGCACCGCGATCGTGAAGCCTTTCCCGCGATCGCGAAGGGTAATTTTTGGGCAAAAAATTTGTTCTCCGCGATAGCGAAGCACTTCCCGCGATCGCGATGAACAAAATGCCTGGGCAGAATGTTTTAAAACATTCCAGTTGCGAAAATAACCCACTTTTCCACCATTTTTGGTCACTCTTGAGAGCTTTTGGACGGGAAATGAAGGGGTTTCGACTGGGAATCATTGGAGGTAAGTTTTATGAGTTAATTACATGTTTTTATACAAGAATAATCCATGGAATTCATGAATTTATGGCTAAAAATCAAGAAAATAGGGCTTGGAGTAAAAATCTTGAATTTATGATTTGAATGGCCATTTGTGGTCCGAATTGAGAGTTCTTGGTATGTACGGACTCGTGACGAGACGGGGATTCCAGAAATATGAATTTCATAATTTTTCAGAATGTGGGCCCGGGGCTCGGGTTTTGCCAATTTCGTCATTTTTGGTATTTTTCGAGTTCTTTCGATTGGGTTATGTTTCATTAGCCTATTATGATATATTTGTACTAATTTTGGCTAGTTTCGATGCGCGTGGAGGCCGGTTTGAGGAGCAAAGACGCCGCGGGCATGAGTTTTCGCCGGTTCGAGGTGGGTAATACTTGTAAATGATGTCCTAAGGGTTAGTAAACCCCGGACTTGCACATCTTAGTGTTGTGTTGAGGTGACTTGCACGCCGGATAACGGGCGTGGGGTAGAGCACCATTGGGGATTGTGACTTGGTCCGTCCCGCGTAATAAATAATAACACCTAATTGTTTGAAATGAAATTGAGGCCTCAATAAAGATATTAATTATCATGAATTGGACTAATTATCATGCTTGGGCTTCGCGCCGATTATTTGAATCCTTCAGGGATTGGTATCATTGTCTTGATAACACTATGCATATTTTTATCTCAATTTAAAGTTTCAAATGGTAATTTGCTACTCAGCATTTTTTTATAAAGTTATGAAAAACTTTAACATGATCTTAATGGCATTTCTAGCTGTGAGCTAATATGATACTGTTGCCCGAAGGGCTTTCTTGATTATTTGTTAGACTGATTGGTGCCGAGGGCCATATGTTAGGGCATGACGATTTATGTGAGCATATGCATACACATGCATGGATCGGACTGCACGCCGCAATGGTATATGGATCTGGTTGCGCGCTGCAGCAGGTGTGATATTGATATTGCGCTTGGGCTGTAGGAGCCCCTCCGGAGTCTGAACCCCCATAGTGAGCGCGAGCGCCTTTGCATGAATCGGGTTGTACGCCACGGCGTCATATGCATTGCATGGCATACATACATTGGTTTACGTGTACTACGTGGCATAACATTTAGCACTCATACATTACCGGAACACATGCATTATTTGCCTTATTGACCAGATCTCCTGGTGGTATTTGTTAAGGAGTGCTGAGCCCGAGGGGCTGATTTGAGTGCAGACCTGCACTACTTGAGATTGTACCCAGGTATTGGTATGTTATCATGAAAGAAAGAAGATAAAAAATACCAAAAATCACGAAATTGGCAATACCCGAGCCCCGGGCCCACATTCTGAAAAATTACGAAATTCATATTTCTAGAATTCTCGTCTCGTCACGAGTCCGTACATACCAAGAACTCTCAATTCGGACCACAAATGGCCCTTCAAATCATAAATTCAATATTTTTACTCCAAGCCCTATTTTCTTGATTTTTAGCCATAAATTCATGAATTCCATGGATTATTCTTGTATAAAAACATGTAATTAACTCATAAAACTTACCTCCAATGATTCCCAGTCGAAACCCCTTCATTTTCCGTCCAAAAGCTCTCAAGAGTGACCAAAAATGGTGGAAAAGTGGGTTATTTTCGCGACTGGAATGTTTTAAAACATTCTGCCCAGGCATTATGTTCATCGCGATCGCGGGAAATGCTTCGCGATCGCGGAGAACAAATTTCTGGCCCAAAAATTACCCTTCGCGATTGCAGGAAAGGCTTCGCGATCGCGGTGCATAAATTCCGGTTCTTCCGGACAGGCTTCAGTATAATGGTCATAGCTGTTTGTACACAACTCCAAATGATAAATGGTTTGATGTTCTGGAAACTAGACACATAGGGCTATGACTTTCATTTGTTGCTCATTTCCTGAATCCTTATAAATTGTGAGATATATGCTTCCCAATGCATACATGTGTATTAAAGATCCTCCTCGGACAACCTATAGTGTAACATCCATAACTTCTTACACAAACATTCAAATCCCTATTTCTTTATCTTTATGAAATCTGGACAAGATGGGCTACAACTTTCGTTTTTAAATTACCTCAAAATTCCTTGTAGATAAAATGATACGAGCTTCCGAAGTAGGACCTGCGCGACAGAAATTCCTTCTTCGCGATCGCAAAGCGCTTTACGCGATCGCGATTCAGTAAGGTTTTTCTCAGATTTTACTCACCGCGATTGCGACCAACTCCCCGCGATCGCATAGAGCACTGCTGTAGCCAAAAACCGGCTGTTAAAAATGGCTTAGAAATGGTCCGAAACCACCCCGAAACTCACCCGAGGCCCCCGGGACCTCAATCAAAAGTACCAACACGTCCTATAACCCTAGTCAAACTTGTTCTAATCATCAAAACTCTATCGTTAGCATCAAAATCGTCCGTTTTCAATAAATTCAAGCTTAAGTTTAACTTTAACTTTCAAAATTCACATTCAATCCGAAACCCAACCAAATGACGTCCGAATGACCTGAAATTTTGTGGACAAGTCCAAAATCACCTAACGAAGCTACTACAACTCTCAGAATTCCATTCCGACTCCCGGATCAAAATATCCCCTATCAACCGGAATTCGCCAAAATACTAACTTCGCCAAAATATGCTAACTTCTTCACCGGACCTCCAAAATTACTTTTGATTGTGCTCCTAAGTCACATTTCATCATCCGGAGCTAACCGAATCATCAAAATTCGATTCTGAGTACTCTAACTCATAAGTCAACATCCGGGTGACTTTACCAACTTAAGTCTTCTTAAAAGAGACTAAGTTTCTCATTTCTTAACAAAATTACTCCAATTTAATTCTAACGCACACAAAACTGATAATGAAACATAAGGCAACACAATGTACACAATGTGGGAAAACACGGGCGGTTACACCTAAGACGACGGGTCGGGTCGTCACACAGATCATATATAGAAAATATTCACAAAATACAGACATATCTAAACCTCAATCCAAGATCGAAAACTACCAGAGAACCAACCCAAGACTTCATAACCCAAAAACTACAAGGATACAATAGACTAATAGCACAATCAAAAACAAATGCTAACCTAGTAAAAACATGTTATAGTTATGGACTATTAAGTACAGTATACACATATGATGGAGAGGAAATATCAACTATACCAGAATTATACAAGGCATTTATAAATTTCAAACGAGTTACAAAAGGAAACCTATTCTTTATAAAATTCTATACCGCACCAGCAGAAATATTGTATGATGAAATAAAACCAGTCATACAAGTAATCAAGATAGGACTCACAAAAGATATGCTTATTCCAAAAGAGATAGGACAACAACAAGAAATACCTAAATGCGAAATACACAGCTTTTATGCAAACAAAATGATTATTGGAATATCTACAATCATCAATGAGCTAGCATATAATTATCTAAACGGAAATGCTATTTGGAGTTATTATTCAAGAGACCAGTTATTAATATATTCAAATTCAAAGGAACAACAACAATCAGATATCGAAAAAAATCCAAAAATGGATTATGTCTCTACTAAATCCAGAAAGACAACCTACAACCAGAGCATTAAGAAAATGATTTATCTCAGAAGATTTACTAGTAAGATACTGCAGAATAATCAGCCAGAAATATCCAGACCATTTATGTTCAAAATGTCACGGAGAAGATAATGTAATTCCAAAAGTCCAGTTAGAATAATTGAAGAAGATAGTAGAAGATAACTCAAAAGACGAGAAAGTCGTAAAGAAAAAGAAGAAAGAGACATAAAGAAGGAATGATGAAAAGAAGACAAAGAGAAAAGATGTGAGAAGACCAAGCGGCCGACAAGATACAAAGAAGATAAAGCAGAAAGAGACATAAAGAGAAAGCGGATAATGATGTAAAAGAAATATTTACTTTTCTTTATGTAAAGTTCTTTGTTTTTTATGTAAAAAAGTCAGAGTCGTCATAGTCGTAAATAGTAAGAGTCAAGTTACTATTCATGAATAGTAAAGGCCATTGAATAGTAAAGGCCAATGAATAGTAAGAGTCAGATATGAATAGTAAGAGTCAGATGTGAATAGTAAGAGTCATCTTACTCCTCTATATAAAAGAGCAAGTAGAAAGATGTATAGACAGGATCAAGGATCAATATCGGAAAATTATAAATACAATAAAAATTCTCTTTCATAAACACTCTCTAAAAACAAGCTATAAGATTCAACAAAATATGTCAAACTCAAAGGAGATACAAAGTCAGCTAAAATCATTTATGATTATGCATAGCTAAATTCTTATATTCCCGATAATCATCTTATAATACTATAGTTTTCATCATGTTATAGTAATGCTATAAAAAATAATTTGAGCAAGTTTGCCATGGAAGTATGCTGTAAGTAATAACCTAGGCTAAGTCACTCCTAATGGGAAACCGGTGAGGCGAGGAGATGCCGTTTAGGGGAGTACCGCAGTTGAGGACATTGCTAGGGTAAATGATTAGAGCAAAGGGCCATGGTAGTGACCCGAAAAATTGTTTTTTATATCTTATTATTACATGATGAATATGATAGTAAAGTAAGAAGATTAGAAGGAATACCATAAGAATAATAGCAATACATAAAATAATGATAATATATCTACTAGATGAAATGGCAGATAATTACAAGATATTAATCTTTTATGTACTTAGAAAGATAAACTGTCACGACCCAAACCCTGGTCGTGATGGCGCCCAACACAATGCGCAAGCCCGACCATATTGTAAGGCCCCATAAAATTTTGTGCATAAAACCTAGTAGCTATAGTGTCATGGTCCGAACAATGTGTTAGGAATGCATAGAGAATCAATTTTTCCAGAAAAGTGTCAATTTTGCGATCAAGAATGCGACCGCAGATCTGCTATGCGGACCGCATTCTTGCCGCAAAGCTTACCAGATGGTTTCCCAAAATCATGTTGAAAATGCGGTCGATATGCGATCGCATAATGAATCTGCGGTGCACTTTGCGACCGTAGATCAAGAATGCGGACCGCATTGTGGTCGCATTCCGTAATAGAACTTGTGTAATTTTGAGGTCATTCCGCGGTCACTTTGCGGACCGCATGTTGATTCTGCGATCGCAGATACGACCGCAGAATTGACCCGGCCCAGAAATTTTATAAATTTGACCCGATCTCTTCTTCAATATAACACCTTTCACCTTCATTTTATCATATCATCTTACCAAAATTAGAGAGAGAAGAGAGGGGTTTTAGAGAGAGAAGTCTTTCATCTTCAAAGATTGTTCCAAACATCTAGTCCAAAGAATTCTAGGGCAAGGATTCAACTTCCCCAATCTTTACAAGGTAAAACCCTAACTATTTTCTTTGATTTTCGGTTTTAAATTGGGTAAAGAGATGGTTGCATATAATAGCTTTTGAAAATAGAAGTTTTACACTCATGCTTGATTATTGAACTTGATTTCTAGTAAAAAGAAGTGAGTAGAAGTAAGAGTCTTCAAGAACAAGGTTGGCAAGAGTAGGATATCTTGGATAAGCATAAAGTAGGAAGTTAACGGAAGAAAACTCGATACCAGGTATGTATGGCTAATTTTGATTCTTGTGAAATCGCCTATATGTGTGAAGTTTGTTTGGTTCGTGTTAAATTGACAAATTGTGTGAAATTCTTGATGTTGTTGTTGGATATTCAAAGTTTGTTGTTGAGCTATGAGTGATGTAAAATGAGAGTTTAATTTGGTAAAAGAATTATGAATAATGGCTATAATGGCATATATGGTACTTTGTGGAAAAGAAACGAAACACTTGAGGATTGGTAAGTCATTGAACAATACGGTATGAATACTCTTGATTTTGGAACACTTGTAACTCGGTTGTGATATTGGCTTGAGAAGTAATTGTGAACATGAACCAACCTGTAAGTTGCTTATTTGAATTTGTTGAAATTATGTGAAGTGCCTTATCTGTTGTTAGTACTTGTTGTGTTTTAAAACTGTACGGTGGGATCGGGTTGCGCGCCGCAACATGAAGAAATAAGGTGTGGGTTGGGGTGATAAGGGTGGCCGAGGTAATAAGGGTGGTCAGGGGTAATAAGGATGGAAAGCGAACGAAATCGCTATTGAAAATTGATACAAAAATCAATGATGTGAAATTGTGAAAGGAGACAGCAGGAGAGTTTGCAACCTGTGGGGCACTGATTGCCCCTTTGTTTGACTACTTGTGCCTTACGTGATTGATTGGTTATTGTTAAATTGGTTGATCGTAGAAAGTGCTTTGTGTTGAGAATTATTTAAAATGAGGAAAATGTGAAAAAAATGGTTGGCTGGCTTAATTAATTGTTGATGTAATTCAATGGCTTGAGTTTACTTGGGATAAAGTTTGTCCATACATACCAGTACAATTCAAGTGTACTGACGTGCCTTTTTGCCGGGGATGCTACATTCGTGTTATGATTGTAGGTGGATCGGTAGCAGGCACTTCAGCTCATCGGCAGTAGTATCCTTCTCCTTCCACTGCCAGTTTTGGTGAGCCCCTTTCTTCCTCGGGGCCCTATGTGGTTCATGCCACTTTTGTTAAGATTTCATTTTGGTTTTGTAAGGTATAGTCGGAGCCTTGTTACCGGTAACTATTGTATTCCCCTTTTTGTATCCTAGAGGCTCTGTAGACATGTAAACTGTGGGATTCCAGTCTTATGTATATATTATGTTATGTTGGGCGTTGTAAAACTGTAAACTTGTTAATGAATCACTCGTATGATTTTATTTGTTTATTGTGAAATCATTCATGGTTAGTAAGATATTTGATTAATGAGAAACAATCAACACAGGGGTAACGCGTGGGAATGAAAGGCACCCAAGTCCGCTTGACTGGGGCAACCCGGTCAGGCGCCGGTCATGTTTCCCTGATTTGGGGCGTGACAAACTTGGTATTAGAGCCTATGGTTTTAAAGTGTCCTAGGATGTCTCGGAGCCGTGTGTAGTAGTGCCCTTCTTATCGGTGTGTTGTCGACCACATCTGATAAGTTGGGGGCTACACGGGCATTTAGGAATTTACCTATTTCTTTGTTAATCTATATCGTGCGGTAAAGTACAATGTGGAAATATTTGTGTCTAATTCGCGCCTTGTTCCCAAATTTTCAGAATATGGCGCCTAAGAAGAAGGCTAGACTCGGCCTTGGGGCCAATGCTAGCCCAAGTGCGGCTGTTAATCATGTACCCGATGCTGTGGGAGGGAATGACCCACCAGTCCTGAATTTGCCTGACCCACCTGTTCAAAACCCAAGTGTCCCTATTCCAACTGCGGCAGAGGATGCCACCATTCCTCCTGCCGGTGTTCTTGACTCAGATACAGTTCCCGCTTCGGGCTCTGGTATCTCTAATGAGGATCTTAGGGGAGCTATTCATATGTTAACACAGTTAGTGGCCGCCCAGGCCCAGAGATACCATGATGCCCCTGCATCCTCCAACGGTCAGGGAGATTCCTCCGGCTCTAGAGTCCATCAGTTCTTGCGGTTGGCCCCTCCAGAATTCTCAGGTACCGATCCAGAGGCTGATCCACAAGACTTCCTTGATGATATATACAATACCCTTAGGGTGATGAAGGCTACAGATATAGAGGGGGTAGAGTTGGCCTCTTATAGGTTGAAGGGAACGGCACGTTCATGGTTCGAAATGTGGGAGGATTCCCGTGAAGAAGGGAGCACTCCGGCTAGATGGGATGAGTTTGTAGATGCATTTATGGACCACTTCTTGCCTGCCGAGGTGATGGCAGCCCGTGCCACGGAGTTCGAGGTCCTCAAACAGGGCAGTATGAGTGTTTGGGAGTATCACATGGAGTTCGTAAGGTTGTCCAAGTACGCTCCTCATTTAGTGTCGACTATGGATGCCCGGGTTCGACGGTTTGTTCAGGGCCTTATCCCTTTGGTAGTGAATGAGGCCGCCACAGCAGCTTTGCACTCAAATATGAACAATGGGAGGATCGTGGGGTTTGCTCAGGCCACAGAGGCCAGGAAATTGAAGATTCGTGCAGAAAGAGAAAGTAGCAGCAGGGCCCGGTCAATGGGTCATTCAGGGAGATCACTTCCAAGGAGAGGGTCATCAGGACCATCCCAGTCATATGCCCAGTCCTCAGCGAGTACACCGCCATCTATGCACAGTCATCAGTAGGGCAGTCATTCGAGACCAGGTTCAGACAGCAGGATGTCTCCCCAGTCTGGTCATCCCGGAGTGAGGTCCCAGCAGGGGAGACCTACATGCCCCAAGTGTGGGAGATTTCATACAGAGACTTGCTACCTTGACCTCTCAGTGTGCTTCGGGTGCGGGGTGAGAGGTCACATTCAACGGGACTACCGTGCACCCCGCCAGGGTATAGGTAGGGGATCTGCTCAGTCATCCGGTTCTTCGGCTGCTACATCATCAGCGCGTACTCCAGCAGCAGCAGGGCGTGGTGCAGCTAGGGGTGGAGCTCAGGGTAGGGGTGGACCTAGCCAATTCTATGCATTGAGTGGCCGCCAAAATGCCGAGGCTTCTCCGGATGTTGTTACAGGTATCCTGTCTGTTCAGACTATTGATTGTTATACCCTTATTGATCCGGGGTCCTCATTGTCTTATGTTACTCCATTCATTGCTTCAAGTTTTAGGATAGAACCCGAACAACTTCATGAGCCGTTCTCTGTATCGACTCCGGTTGGTGATTCTATTACAGCCTCACGAGTCTATAGAAATTGTGTTGTCACGGTGAATGGTCGCGTTACCACAGCCGATCTTATTGAGCTTGGGATGGTTGATTTTGATGTAATTATGGGGATGGATTGGCTCTACTCATGCTTTGCCAAACTTGACTGTCGGACGAGAGTTATGAGGCTCGAGTTCCCTAACGAGCCTGTTATTGAATGGAGAGGAAATGGTGTAGTGCCAATGGGTAGGTTTATCTCCTACCTTAAGGCTTTGAAAATGATTAAGAAAGGGTGTATCTATCACCTGGTTCGGGTAACGGACACCACCTCAGATGTGCCTACCCTCGAGTCCATGCCATTTGTAGTTTATTGTGATGCCTCCAGAGTCGGTTTGGGATGTGTATTGATGCAGCACGGAAAGGTTATAGCTTATGCTTCCGGGCAACTCAAGAACCATGAGAAGAATTATCCGACGCATGATTTGGAGCTTGCAGCTGTCGTGTTTGCCTTGAAAATATGGCGACACTATCTTTATGGGGTTCATGTAGATGTGTTTTCAGACCACAAGAGCCTCCAGTATTTGTTCAAGCAGAAAGAGCTGAATCTGAGACAACGGCGGTGGTTAGAATTGCTCAAGGACTATGATTTGAACATATTGTACCATCCAGGGAAGGCAAATGTGGTAGCCGACGCTCTTAGTCGAAAATCCATGGGTAGTTTGGCTCATTTGGGTGTGGATCGGAGACCCCTGGCTCGGGAGGTTTACCAATTAGCCAGTTTGGGGGTTCGTATCTCGGCGTCAGACGAGGGGGATGTTTTGTTGCATAATGGAGCAGAATCATCATTGGTTGCGGAAATCAAGGAAAAACAGTTCATGGATCCAGCATTAGTTCGGGTAAAGGAAGTAGTTATGAATGACAAGACCTCAGCATTTGTACTCAGCAGCGAAGATGGTGTATTGCGGTGTCAAGATAGACTATGTGTTCCGGATGTGGATGAGCTTCGGGAAAGAGTGATGGAAGAGGCTCATATTTCCAGGTATTCGGTACACCCAGGTTCCACAAAAATGTAACATGACCTTAAGGAGATTTATTGGTGGAACGGTATGAAAAGGGATGTAGCAAGCTTTGTAGCTAAACGTCCGAACTGCCAACAAGTGAAGGCCGAGCATCAACGGCCTGGTGGATTAACTCAGCTTATAGAAATACCAAGGTGGAAATGGGAGATGATCAATATGGATTTCGTGGTAGGGTTACCTCGCACTCAGCGTAAGTTCGATTCAATATGGGTGATAGTAGATCGACTCACCAAATCAGCTCACTTCCTGCCTGTCAAGTCCACTGATACTGCGGAGCAATATGCAAGATTGTACATCAAGGAGATAGTAAGGCTTCATGGCACTCCACTTTCTATCATCTCGGATCGCGGGGCTCAGTTCACAACTAACTTTTGGAAGAAGTTTCAGCAAGGTTTGGGAACTCAGGTGAATCTCAGCACAACTTTCCATCCACAGACCGACGGTCAGGCCGAGCGGACCATTCATACGCTTGAAGATATGTTGCGGGCTTGTGTCTTAGATTTTAAAGGTAATTGGGATGAACACTTGCCACCTGATAGAATTTGCTTACAATAACAGCTATCATGCTAGCATTCAGATGGCCCCGTTTGAGGCATTGTACGGGAGAAGATGTAAGTCGCCAATCGGGTGGTTTGAGGTAGGTGAAGCGGAATTGCTAGGGCCAGATATGGTATACGAAGCTATGGAAAAGGTCAAGGTTATTCAGGAGAGAATGAAAGCAGCACAGAGTCGTCAAAAATCCTATGCAGACGTTTGCCGAAGGGATTTGGAGTTTCAAGTCGATGATTGGGTGTTCTTGAGGGTATCTCCTATGAAGGGAGTCATGCGATTCGGAAAGAAAGGGAAATTGAGTCCTAGGTATGTCGGGCCATATCGGATCGTTCAAAGGATTGGTCAAGTTGCTTATAGGCTAGAGTTGCCTCCTGAGATGCCATCAGTGCACCCGGTATTCCATGTGTCCATGTTGAAGAAAGTGATTGAAGATCCATCCACCATCATGCCAGTCGAAGCTATAGAGGTTAATGACGATTTGTCATATGAAGAAGTTCCAGTTGCCATTCTTGATAGGCAAGTCCGTAAGTTGAGAAATAAGGAAGTTGCCTCTGTTAAAGTATTGTGGCGAAGTCAACAAGTTGAGGAGGCCACATGGGAAGCAGAAAAAGAGATGAAGGAAAAGTATCCCCATTTGTTTGATCAAGCCTTGAAGAAATTAGGTGACCCTCCTACTCCTAGTAACTGCCATCTTGTCCAAGTTGTTTCCCTCTTAGTATTAGTGAAGTCTCCTTCGTTTTGTAATGAGATAAATGTGTTGTTGCCTTGGGTCACTTGAACCTTTCTTGATAAATGATTGCCTTATAAAAGATTTATGTGTTAAATAAGCAACTAATAGTAAGTGTAGATTGGTAATGGTTTGTTAAGTATACATGGTGTGTTAAAATGGTTAAATAAGGTAAGAATTCATTGAAGCGACTAGTTATGTGCAATTGTAACAATGTGATAGAATATGTGCATTCGTTGAGGTAAGAAAGTGTATACCAATTGTGAAAAGTGTTGTATTTGTGTAATGTTGTTTGGTGATGTGTTTCGGGGGCCCTCTGACAGGTGGATATGTCCATAATACAAAGGAAACTCTGGCGAAATTTTTCTACAATATAAGAGTTAGTTAAAATTTTGATAGTTTGCATATCATGTCTTTCAAAACCAACTCATTTTCAAAGTGCTCATTCGAGGGCGAATGAT
Organism: Nicotiana noctiflora; assembly: GCA_032618575.1. Lineage (NCBI taxonomy): Eukaryota > Viridiplantae > Streptophyta > Magnoliopsida > Solanales > Solanaceae > Nicotiana > Nicotiana noctiflora. The sequence continues at coordinate 129,966 of JASVEL010000692.1, forward strand.
CTTAAGGGGGGGAGGATGTAAGGCCCTGTAACATTTTTGTGCATAAAACCTAGTAGCTATAGTGTCATGGTCCGAACAATGTGTTAGGAATGCGTAGAATTCTTCGCGGCGAGCTTGCTCGCCGCGGTTCGGACCCTTGGTAATGATTTAAGTTTCAAAAATGTAGAGAATAAAATTTTCCAGAAAAATGTCAATTTTGCGATCAAGGATGCGACCGCAGATCTGCTATGCGGACCGCATTCTTGCCGCAAAGCTTACCAGAAGGTTTCCCAAAATCATGTTGAAAATGCGGTCGATATGCGATCGCATAATGAATCTGCGGTGCAGTTTGCGACCGCAGATCAAAAATGTGGACCGCATTGTGGTCGCATTCCATAATAGAACTTGTGTAATTTTGAGGTCATTCCGCGGTCACTTTGCGGACCGCATGTTGATTCTGCGATCGCAGATGCGACTGCAGAATTGACCCGGCCCTGAAATTTTATAAAATTTGACCCGATCTCTTCTTCAATATAACACCTTTCACCTTCATTTTATCATATCATCTTACCAAAATTAGAGAGAGAAGAGAGGGGTTTTAGAGAGAGAAGTCTTTCATCTTCAAAGATTGTTCCAAACATCTAGTCCAAACGATTCTAGGGCAAGGATTCAACTTCCCCAATCTTTACAAGGTAAAACCCTAACTATTTTCTTCGATTTTTAGTTTTAAATTGGGTAAAGAGATGGTTGCATATAATAGCTTTTGAAAATAGAATTTTTACACTCATGCTTGATTATTGAACTTGATTTCTAGTAAAAAGAAGTGAGTAGAAGTAAGAGTCTTCAAGAACAAGGTTGGCAAGAGTAGGATATCTTGGGTAAGCATAAAGTAGGAAGTTAACGGAAGAAAACTCGATACCAGGTATGTATGGCTAATTTTGATTCTTGTGAAATCGCCTATATGTGTGAAGTTTGTTTGGTTCGTGTTAAATTGACAAATTGTGTGAAATTCTTGATGTTGTTGTTGGTTATTCAAAGTTTGTTGTTGAGCTATGAGTGATGTAAAATGAGAGTTTAATTTTGTAAAAGAATTGTGAATAATGGCTATAATGGCATATATGGTACTTTATGGAAAAGAAACGAAACACTTGAGGATTGGTAAGTCATTGAACAATACGGTATGAATACTCTTGATTTTGGAACACTTGTATCTCGGTTGTGATATTGGCTTGAGAAGTAATTGTGAACATGAACCAACCTGTAAGTTGCTTATTTGAACTTGTTGAAATTATGTGAAGTGCCTTATCTGCTGTTTGTACTTGTTGTGATTTAAAACTGTATGGTGGGATCGGGTTGCGCGCCGCAACATGAAGAAATAAGGTGTGGGTTGGGGTGATAAGGGTGGCCGAGGTAATAAGGGTGGTCAGGGGTAATAAGGATGGAAAGCGATCGAAATCGCTATTGAAAATTGATACAAAAATCAATGATGTGAAATTGTGAAAGGAGACAGCAGGAGAGTTTGCAACCTGTGGGGCACCGATTGCCCCTTTGTTTGACTACTTGTGCTTTACGTGATTGATTGGTTATTGTTAAATTGGTTGATCGTAGAAAGTGCTTTGTGTTGAGAATTATTTGAAATGAGGAAAATGTGAAAAACATGGTTGGCTGGCTTAATTAATTGTTGATGTAATTCAATGGCTTGAGTTTACTTGGGACAAAGTTTGTCCATACATACCAGTACAATTCAAGTGTACTGACGTGCCTTTTTGCCGGGGATGCTACATTCGTGTTATGATTGTAGGTGGATCGGTAGCAGGCACTTCAGCTCATCGGCAGTAGTATCCTTCTCCTTCCACTGCCAGTTTTGGTGAGCCCCTTTCTTCCTCGGGGCCCTATGTGGTTCATGCCACTTTTGTTAAGAATTCATTTTGGCTTTGTAAGGTATAGCCGGAACCTTGTTACCGGCAACTATTGTATTCCCCTTTTTGTATCCTAGAGGCTCTGTAGACATGTAAACTGTGGGATTCCAGTCTTATGTATATATTATGTTATGTTGGGCGTTGTAAAAACTGTAAACTTGTTAATGAATCACTCGTATGATTTTATTTGTTTAATGTGAAATCATTCATGGTTAGTAAGATATTTGATTAATGAGAAACAATCAACACAGGGGTAACGCGTGGGAATGAAAGGCACCCAGGTCCGCTTGACTGGGGCAACCCGGTCAGGCGCCGGTCATGTTTCCCCGATTTGCGGCGTGACACATATTATCCCTTAAACCAGCCAGTTATTAATTCCAATTAATCAAATTAAACTTAAACGACAAATGATCATATCAGGTGATAAGCGAGATAGTAAAAAGCATACAAAATAAGGTCCCAACCATATCGTGGTGTCACGAGACTGAGCCTCTACAGAATAACATCCTAATACAAACAAGTCTAGACAAAAGAAGAAATCAACAAGATGATAAAGAATGAGAAAATAGGCTCTGCGGACGCTGGTAGCTACCTCGTAGTCTCCGCAAGAAGTAGATATGAGCAGGCAGCAACAACA
>JASVEL010000692.1:137500-145000 GCA_032618575.1 Nicotiana noctiflora
ACTTCACCCCATGGATGACTAGCGCATTGCTTAGCAGCTCCTTTGCTAAAAGCCATCAACCGCCACGAGCGTTGTCGCCTCCCGATGTTAGAACTAACCCACAACAACCGATGGCAATCAACAACATAGTAAGCTCCGCCCCATACACTTCGCCCCTCGCGGTGCTACTAGCATGTTGCTTTGCCGTTCCATTGCTAAATGCCATCAGCCGTCACGAGTGATGTTATGCCAGGACACAACCCGCAACAACCGATGGCAATCGGCAACTTAGTAAGCTTCGCCCCATACACTTCGCCCCTCGCGGTGCTACTAGCATGTTGCTTTGCCGTTCCATTGCTAAAAGCCATCAGCCGCCACAAGCGTTGTCGCCACCCGATGTTTGACACAACCCGCAACAACCGATGGCAATCGGCAACATAGTAAGCTTCGCCCCATACACTTCGCCCCTTGCGGTGCTACTAGCATGTTGCGCTGCCGTTCCATTGCTAAAGGCCATCAACCGCCGTGAGTGATGTGATTCCATACACAACCCGCAACAACCAATGGCAATCAGCAACTTAGTAAAGCTTAGCAATATATACTTCACCCCATGGATGACTAGCGCATTGCTTAGCATTTCCTTTGCTAAAAGCCATCAACCGCCACGAGCGTTGTCGCCTCCCGATGTTAGAACTAACCCACAACAACCGATGGCAATCAACAACATAGTAAGCTCCGCCCCATACACTTCGCCCCTCGCGGTGCTACTAGCATGTTGCTTTGCCGTTCCATTGCTAAAAGCCATCTGCCGCCATGGGCGGGGTGGACTTACATACATAACCCACAACAACCGATGGCAATCGGCAACTTAGTAAGCTTCGCCACATACACTTCGCCCCTCGCGGTGCTACTAGCATGTTGCTTTGCCGCTCCGTTGCTAAAGGCCATCAACCGCCATGAACGATGTAATGCCACCCTACCCGATGTCTCCATCCGCTGTTGCGCCCGCAACAACCGATGGCAATCGGCAACTTAGTAAGCTTCGCCCCATACACTTCGCCCCTCGCGTGCTACTAGCATGTTGCTTTGCCGTTCCATCGCTAAATGCCATCAGCCGTTACGGCCGGTGAGCGACTTACATACATAACCCACAACAACCGACGGCAATCGGCAACTTAGTAAGCTTCGCCCCATACACTTCGCCCTTGCGGTGCTACTAGCATGTTGCTTTGCCGTTCCATCGCTAAAGGCCATCAACCGCCACGAACGATGTAATGCCAACCCAGACGCAACCAGCAACAACCGATGGCAATCGACAACTTACTAAGCTTCGCCCTATGCACATCGCCCTTTCGGTGCTACTTGCACGATGCTTTGCCGTTCCATTGCTAAAAGCCATCAGCCGCCACGAGGGTTGTCGCCTCCCGATGTCTCCACCCGTTGTTGCGCCCGCAACAACCGATGGCAATCGGCAACTTAGTAAGCTTCGCCCCATACACTTCGCCCCTTGCGGTGCTACTAGCATGTTGCTTTGCCGTTCCATTGCTAAATGCCATCAGCCGTTACGGCGGTGACGGACTTACATACATAACCCACAACAACCGACGGCAATCGGCAACTTAGTAAGCTTCGCCCCATACACTTCGCCCCTCGCGTGCTACTAGCATGTTGCTTTGCCGCTCCATCGCTAAAGGCCATCAACCGCCATGAACGATGTAATGCCAACCCGTACGCAACCAAGCAACAACCGATGGCAATCGACAACTTACTAAGCTTCGCCCCATGCACATCGCCCTTTCGTGCTACTTGCACGATGCTTTGCCGTTCTATTGCTAAAAGCCATCAGCCGCCACGAGGGTTGTCGCCTCCCGATAGCTCCATCGGCTGTTGCGCCCGCAACAACCGATGGCAACCGGCAACTTAGTAAGCTTCGCCCCATACACTTCGCCCCTCGCGGTGCTACTAGCATGTTGCTTTGCCGTTCCATTGCTAAATGCCATCAGCCGTTACGGGCGTGACGGACTTACATACATAACCCACAACAACCGACGGCAATCGGCAACTTAGTAAGCTTCGCCCCATACACTTCGCCCCTTGCGGTGCTACTAGCATGTTGCTTCGCCGTTCCATTGCTAAAGGCCATCAACCGCCATGAACGATGTAATGCCAACCCAGACGCAACCAGCAACAACCGATGGCAATCGACAACTTACTAAGCTTCGCCCCATGCACATCGCCCCTTTCGTGCTACTTGCACGATGCTTTGCCGTTCCATTGCTAAAAGCCATCAGCCGCCACGAGGGTTGTCGCCTCCCGATGTCTCCATCGGTTGTTGCGCCCGCAACAACCGATGGCAATCGGCAACTTAGTAAGCTTCGCCCCATGCACATCGCCCCCTTCCGTGCTACTTGCATGATGCTTTGCCGTTCCATTGCTAAATGCCATCAGCCGTTACGGGCGGTGCCGGACTTACATACATAACCCACAACAACCGACGGCAATCGGCAACTTAGTAAGCTTCGCCCCATACACTTCGCCCCTTGCGGTGCTACTAGCATGTCGCTTTGCCGTTCCATTGCTAAAGGCCATCAACCGCCATGAACGATGTAATGCCACACAACCCGCAACAACCGATGGCAATCGGCAACTTAATAAGCTTCGCCCGTGCACTTCGCCCCTTGCGGGGCTACTCGCACGTTGCCTTGCCGTTCCATTGCCAAAAGCCATCAGCCGCCACGGCGGGGGTGGACTTACATACATAACCCACAACAACCGATGGCAATCGGCAACTTACTAAGCTTCGCCACATACACTTCGCCCCTCGCGGTGCTACTAGCATGTTGCTTTGCCGTTCCATTGCTAAAGGCCATCAACCGCCATGAACGATGTAATGCCACACAACCCGCAACAACCGATGGCAATCGGCAACTTAATAAGCTTCGCCCCGTGCACTTCGCCCCTTGCGGGGCTACTCGCACGTTGCCTTGCCGTTCCATTGCCAAAAGCCATCAGCCGCCACGGGCGGGGTGGACTTACATACATAACCCACAACAACCGATGGCAATCGGCAACTTACTAAGCTTCGCCACATACACTTCGCCCCTTGCGGTGCTACTAGCATGTCGCTTTGCCGTTCCATTGCTAAAGGCCATCAACCGCCATGAACGATGTAATGCCACACAACCCGCAACAACCGATGGCAATCGGCAACTTAATAAGCTTCGCCGCATGCACCTCGCCCCTTGCGGGGCTACTCGCACGTTGCTTTGCCGTTCCATTGCCGAAAGCCATTTGCCGCCACGAGCGTTGTCGCCTCCCGATTTTGCCCGCAACATCCATTGGCAACCGGCACTTACTAAGCTTTGCCCCATGCGCACGGCACCTCGAGGTGCTACTTGCATGGTGCTCCACCTTTTGTTGCCGACGGTCAATGTTTGCCGCAAGCGGTGCGACCCCCAGGCATGCTACGAGCCCGCACGAGTACTTGCCGGCGTGGATTGTGAACTTCGGGGACGTTGCACGGCCAAGCCATGCATGCCCCCTATGCCCACGCCCCATTCCAGCGTCGCCCACGCGTGCCCGCACTGCCTGGCAGCCGGCACCTTGAGGTGCCTTTCAACACCTCTGCCCCCCTTATATATACTTAAAAAAAAAAAACCCAAGTTCCACGAGTAGACATGTTTTTGCCATAGAATCATAATGGGGTTGTACAACACTAAATAGCACAAACCAAGGTACAACTTAGCTAATATATTCACAAATGACTTTTAAACATTATAAATGATATTTTTTACAAAAAAATATTTTTTTATTTTTATTTTTATTATAAAACGAAAAATACATGGAAAAATAGTAAAAAATAGGAAAATTATTATAAAAATAGGGAAAATAGTGGAAAAAATTTCCTTATAATATTTACACATAAAAGAATTAGTTTTTTTCATAAAAGTGGGGGGAAGGGGGTTTCCAACCTAACCCAAAACAACCGATGACATTCGTCAACTTAGTAAGCTTCGCCCCATACACTTCGCCCCTTGCCGGTGTGCTACTAGCATGTTGCTTTGCCGTTCCATTGCCGAAAGCCATCAGCCGCCATGAGTGTTGTGATTCCAAACACAACCCGCAACAACCGATGGCAATCAACAACTTAGTAAAGCTTCGCAACATGCACTTCACCCCTCGCGGTGCTACTAGCACATTGCTTTGCCGTTCCATTGCTAAAAGCCATCACAGCTGCCACGAGCTTTGTCGCCTCCCGATGTTAGACACAACCCACAACAACCGATGGCAATCGGCAACTTAGTAAGCTTCGCCCGTGCACTTCGCCCCTTGCGGTGCTACTCGCACGTTGCTTAGCCGTTTCATTGCCGAAAGCCATTTGCCGCCACGGGCGGGGTGGACTTACATACATAACCCACAACAACCGATGGCAATCGGCAACTTAGTAAGCTTCGCCACATACACTTCGCCCCTTGCGGTGCTACTAGCATGTTGCTTTGCCGTTCCATTGCTAAAGGCCATCAACCGCCACGAGTGACGTAATGCCACACAACCCGCAACAACCGATGGCAAACGGCAACTTAATAAGCTTTGCACCGTGCACTTCGCCCCTTGCGGTGCTACTCGCACGTTGCTTAGCCGTTTCATTGCCGAAAGCCATTTGCCGCCACGGCGCGGGGGTGGACTTACATACATAACCCACAACAACCGATGGCAATCGGCAACTTAGTAAGCTTCGCCACATACACTTCGCCCCTTGCGGTGCTACTAGCATGTTGCTTTGCCGTTCCATTGCTAAAGGCCATCAACCGCCACGAGTGATGTAATGCCACACAACCCGCAACAACCGATGGCAATCGGCAACTTAATAAGCTTCGCACCGTGCACTTTGCCCCTTGTGGTGCTACTCGCACGTTGCTTTGCCGTTCCATTGCCGAAAGCCATTTGCTGCCACGGGCGGGGGTGGACTTACATACATAACCCAAAACAACCGATGGCAATCGGCAACTTAGTAAGCTTCGCCACATACACTTCGCCCCTCGCGGTGCTACTAGCATGTTGCTTTGCCGTTCCATTGCTAAAGGCCATCAACCGTCACGAGTGATGTAATGCCACACAACCCGCAACAACCGATGGCAATCGGCAACTTAATAAGCTTCGCCCCGTGCACTTCGCCCCCCTTGCGGGGCTACTCGCACGTTGCTTTGCCGTTCCATTGCCGAAAGCCATTTGCCGCCACGGGCGGGGGTGGACTTACATACATAACCCACAACAACCGATGGCAACCGGCAACTTACTAAGCTTCGCCACATACACTTCGCCCCTTGCGGTGCTACTAGCATGTTGCTTTGCCGTTCCATTGCTAAAGGCCATCAACCGCCATGAACGATGTAATGCCACACAACCCGCAACAACCGATGGCAACTGGCAACTTAATAAGCTTCGCCGCATGCACCTCGCCCCTTGCGGGCTACTCGCACGTTGCTTTGCCGTTCCATTGCCGAAAGCCATTTGCCGCCACGAGCGTTGTTGCCTCCCGATTTTGCCCGCAACATCCATTGGCAACCGGCACTTACTAAGCTTTGCCCCATGCGCACGGCACCTCGAGGTGCTACTTGCATGGTGCTCCACCTTTTGTTGCCGACGGTCAATGTTTGCCGCAAGCGTGCGACCCCCAGGCATGCTACGAGCCCGCACGAGTACTTGCCGGCGTGGATTGTGAACTTCGGGGACGTTGCACGGCCAAGCCATGCATGCCCCCTATGCCCACGCCCCATTCCAGCGTCGCCCATGCGTGCCCGCACTGCCCGGCAGCCGGCACCTTGAGGTGCCTTTCAACACCTCTGCCCCCCTTATATATACTTAAAAAAAAAAACCCAAGTTCCACGAGTAGACATGTTTTTGCCATAGAATCATAATGGAGTTGTACAACACCAAATAGCACAAACCAAGGTACAACTTAGCTAATATATTCACAAATGACTTTTAAACATTGTAAATGATATTTTTTACAAAAAAATATTTTTTTATTTTTATTTTTATTATAAAACGAAAAATACATGAAAAAATAGTAAAAAATAGGAAAATTAGTATAAAAATAGGAAAAATAGTGGAAAAAATTTCCAATTTATCTAGTAATATAATATTACACATAAGTGTAATTATTTTTATATAAAAGTAACATAACAAATATTTAAAATTACAAAAAAGCAATAAAAAATAGATAAAAAATAGGAAAAATACATAATATTTTTGTAAAACCATATGGATGACCAACCACCATTAATCATGAGTAAGTTCCATTGTCGCAACCGCTATAAGTGATTCCGACTTAAAACCGCCGCGCCAACCACCAAGCGTCCACCAACCGTCGCCGGTCGCTACCGCAAACCACCGTTACTTTCCATCACCGCCACCAACGACCACTACCATCATTGCGTTTGACATGTTGCTAAGCATTTGGCTAGCACTAGACATTAAGCGCGCGGAGCGGCGTGGAGACACGGCCTGACCCATGCCATGGCCAAGCACAAAACGTCCCGACCCGTGCCGTGGCCAACCATGCACTGCCACGTCCGAAACCGTTCCATGGCCATGCACTGCCATGCCTTTGGTATAGGATTTGGCCTCTCGAGCGATGCCTTGCGCCATGCCATGCCTTCCGACCCGTGCCATGGCCATGCAACCATGGCCTGCCACGTCCTGACTAGTGCCATGGCCAAGGACCGCCACGCCCCGACCCGTGCCATGGCCATGCATTTTCCGTCGCTAAAAGCCTCCCCCGTGCCATGGCCATGCACCGCCATGGCCTGCCATGGCCCGACCCGTGCCACGGCCGTGGCCAACCACGCATTGCCACGGCCTCGCCACGCCCCGACCCGTGCCATGGCCGTGGCCAACCATGCACCGCCACGGCTTGACCACCCGTGCCATGGCCACGGCCCGCCACGTCCCGACCCGTGCCATGGCCATGCATTTTCCGTCGCTACAAGCCCGCCCCGTGCCATGGCCATGCACTGCCATGGCCTGCCATGGCCTGACCCGTGCCATGGCCGTGGCCAACCATGCACTGCCATGGCCTGACCAGTGCCATGGCTAAGGCCCGCCACGTCCCGACCCGTGCCATGGCCATGCATTTTCCGTTGCTAAAGCCTGCCCCGTGCCATGGCCATGACTGCCCTGGCCTGCCACGTCCCGACCCGTGCCACGGCCGTGGCCAACCATGCATTGCCATGGCCTCGCCACGTCCCGACCCGTGCCATGGCCGTGGCCAACCATGCACCGCCACGGCCCGACCAGCGCCATGGCTAGGCCCGCCACGTCCCGACCCGTGCCACGGCCATGCATTTTCCGTCGCTAAAAGCCCGCCCCGTGCCACGGCCATGCACCGCCATGGCCTGCCATGGCCCGACCCGTGCCACGGCCGTGGCCAACCACGCATTGCCATGGCCCCGCCACGTCCCGACCCGTGCCACGGCCGTGGCCAACCATGCACCGCCACGGCCTGACCAGTGCCCATGG
>JASVEL010000693.1:0-96797 GCA_032618575.1 Nicotiana noctiflora
GAGCATAAACACATGGAATACTGGATGAACACTGGACAAACTGGGTGGCAAGGCCAGCTCATATGCCACCTCTCCAAACCTTTTCAGAATCTCAAAAGGACCAATGTACCTAGGAATCACCTTCCCCTTCTTCCTGAACCTCATGACACCCGTCATGGGTGAAACCTTCAGGAATACCCTATCACCAACAATGAAAGACAACTCTCGAACCCTACGGTCTGTATAACTCTTCTGGCGAGACTGAGATGTGCGAAGCCTCTCCTGAATCACCTTCACTCTATCTAGAGCATCCTGAACTAACTCAGTTCCTATCAATCTATCCTCACTAGGCTCAAACAATCCCACATGAGATCTACACTGTCTGCCATACAATGCCTCGTACGGGGCCATCTAAATACTCGACTGATAACTGTTGTTGTAGGCAAACTCAGCAAGTGGCAAGAACTCATCCCACGAACCACCAAAGTCAATCACACATGCTCACAACATATCTTCTAGGATCTAAATAGTGTGCTCACACTGCCAGTCTGTCTGAGGGTGAAATGCGATGATCAAGTCAAACCGCGTACCTAGCTCCCACTGAAATACTCTCCAGAACTAAGAAGTGAACTGAGTGCCTCTGTCAGATATAATATACATTGGGACCCTATGCAACCTGACAATCTCCCGAATAAAGATCACCGCTAACCGCTCCGATGAGTAAGTAGTACAAACTAGGATGAAATGTGCGGACTTGGTCAACCAATCAACAATCACCCACACTGAATCGAACTTCCTCGAAGTTCGAGAGAGTCCAGTAACAAAATCCATGGTGATCCTCTCCCACTTTCACTCGGGAATAACCATACACTGCAGAACACCACCCGGTCTCTGATGCTCACACTTGACCTGCTGGCAGTTGAGGTACTTGGCTACATGCCTAACAATATCCATCTTCATCCTTCTTCACCAGTAATGTTGTCTCAAGTCTTGGTACATCTTCGCGGCACCTGGATGAATGGAGTACCGCGAACTGTGTGCCTCCTCTAGTATCAAATCTCGTAGGCCATCTACATTGGGCACACAAATACGGCCCTGCATCCTCAGAACACCATCACTATCGATAGTCACATCTCTAGTATCATTGTATAGCACTCTGTCCTTAAGGACAAGCAAATGTGGGTCATCATACTGTTGCTCCCTGATGCGATCATATAAAGAAGACTGAGAAACAACACAGGACAACACTCGGCTCGGCTCCGAAATATCCAACCTCACTAGCCGATTGGCTAGAGCCTGAACATCATAAGCAAATGGCCTCTCCCCAACTAGAATATAAGCTAGGCTACCCATACTGACCGCATTCTGGCTCAAAGCATCGGCCACAACATTGGCCTTCCCCGGATGATACAATATGGCGATGTCATAATCCTTAAGCAACTCCAGCCACCTCCGCTACCTCAAATTAAGGTCCTTCTGCCTGAATAGGTGCTGAAGACTGCGATGATCCGTATACACCTCACCTGTGACACCATACATGTAATGCCTCTAAATCTTCAAAGCGTGAACTGTGGATGCTAGCTCCAAATCATGAACAGGGTAGTTTTTCTCATGGGGCTTTAACAGGCGAGAAGCATAAGCAATGACTCTACCCTCCTGTATCAATACACAACCAATGCCAACTCCCAAGGCATCACAATACACAGTATAAGGATCTAAAGCTGACGGTATTATCAAGAATGGTGATGTGGTCAGTGCTATCTTAAGCTTTTGAAAGCTCTCCTCGCACTCCTCGGGCCATATGAAAGAGCACCATTCTGAGTCAATTTATTTAAGGGTTAATCAATAGAAGAGAATCCCTGAACAAATCGGTGATAATAACCTGCCAATCCCAGGAAGCTACGGATCTCATTAACTGAGGTCGGTCAGGGCAGACTCTACACTGCCTCTACATTCCTCGGATCTACCAGAATACCATCACGGGACACCACGTGTCCTAAGAATGCCACGGACTTAAGTCAAAACTCACACTTGGAGAACTTGGCAAACAACTTCTCTTCCCGCAATCTCAGCAACACAACTCTAAGATGTTGTGCATACTCCTCCTGGCTACGAGAGTATACCAGGATATTATTTGTGAACACAATCACAAATGAGTCTAAATATGGCCGAAATACACTGTTCATCGAGTGTATGAACGCGGTTGGGGCATTAGTTAGCCCAAAGGACATCACCTGAAACTCATAGTGCCCATACCTCGTCCTGAAGGCTGTCTTCATTATATCAGACACTTTAATCTTCAGCTGGTGGTAGCCTAAATGTAGATCAATCTTCGAGAATACCCTAGCTCCTTGGAGCTAATCAAATAAATCATCAATGCGAGGTAGAGGGTATTTATTCTTCATTGTTACCTTGTTCAACAGCCTGTAGTCAATACACATCCACATAGAGCCATATTTCTTCGTAACAAACAAGACCAGTGCACCCCACGGTGACACACTCGGCTGAATGAACCCCTTATCTAGGAGTTCCTGGAGCTGCTCCTTCAATTCCTTCAGCTCAGCTGGTGCCATCCGATATTGTGGAATAGAAATAGGCTGAGTGCCTTGCACCAAATCGATCCCGAAATCAATGTCCTTGTCCGGCGGCATGCCCGGCAGGTCTGAGGGAAACACATCAGGAATGTCCCGCACAATGGGAATAGAATCAATACTGGAGTCTGAGCTTCGACCTCTCGCACAAATGCCAAATAAGAAAGACATCCTTTCCCAACCATTCGTTGGGCCTTGAGGAAAGATATTACCCGGCTGGGTACATAATCAGTCATGCCTCGCCACTCGATCCTCTGAATGCCCGACATAGCCAAAGTAAATGTCTTAGCATGACAGTCCATAATAGCATGACATGGAGATAGCCAATCCATGCCTAATATAACATCAAAATCAATCATGCTGAGAAGCAGTAGGTCCACTCGGGTCTCTAAACCCCCAATAGTGACCAAACAAGACCGATATACATGGTCCACAACAATAGTGTCCTCCACCGGGGTAGATACATGCGCTGGCAACGCAAGATACCCTCGAGTCGTGCCCAAATAAGGAGCAAAATATGTAGACATATAAGAATAAGTAGAACCAGGATCGAACAATACTGAGGCATCTCTGTGGCAGACTGAAAAAATACATGTAATGACAGCATCAGAAGCAACGGCCTCAGATCAGCCCTAAAGAGCATAGCATCTAGCGTGTCCGCCTGATCGGCCTCCGCCTCGAGGGCGACCCCTAGCTGATTGACCCTCACCCCTAGCTGGTGGGGCGGGCGCTGAAGTAGAAGGGCCAGATGATGAGGGTTGTCCCCTCTGCTGATATGACCTGGAGACAAGACGGGGACACTCTCTGCGGATGTGCCCAAACTCCCCGCACTCGAAGCAACTCCCAGGTGCTGGGGGCTGAGACAGATGAGGACCCCTAGCACTAGAGTGTCCAGCCGATGAACTAGGCCGAGAAGAACCCTATACAGATGGGGCCAATGAAGAACTCTAACCTGGCATAGCGCTGAGAGATGGCTGGCTCTGGTGCGGACCATGATAACCCTGGCTAGAAGACCACCTACGGCGATCTGAGCAGCCGGACTGTGAAGACCTGAAAGAGCGACATCGGCTCTGCTGAACCTGGCCTCTAGTCTGAGTGCTACTAGAACTAGCCAGTCCTTGAGGCCTCTTGGCCTCCCTCTCATCCTGCTCTTTGCGATGATCTTTCTCTATGTCGCGAGCGATATCCACAACATCCTCAAAAGTACAGCTCAAAACCCTCTCTCGGGTCATCACAATACGGATGGGATAGATATGGCCATCCACAAAGCGTCCAATCCTCTCTCTGTTGGTAGGAACTAACCACGGTGCATATCTAGACAACTCTATAAATCTGATCTCATACTCTAACACTATTATGTCTCCCTGGCGGAGACCCTCAAACTGCCTACGCATCTCCTCTCTCTCTGATCGAGGCACCCACTTCACCAAGAACATAGTGGAGAACTCTGGCCATGATAGTGGTGCTGCCCCTGCTGGTCTATGGAGCTCATAAGCCTCCCACCAAGCAAAGGCCGGTCCCTGGAACTGAAAGGTAGTGAAGGACACATCGCTGGACTCCAAGATCCCTGCCATACGGAGCATCCGATGGCACTTGTCCATAAAACCTTGGGCATCCTCGCCTGGAGCACCAGTGAACACTGGAGGAGATAATCTGTTGAACATCTCGAGATGACGCTGCTCATCATCTATCATAGCTGGGACCCTGTCCCCCTAAACCTGATCTGCCGGCTGTACTGGAACCACATGCTGAAGTAGAGGAGCCTCAAGTGTCTGCAAGCCCTTCACTACTGGCTCTGAGTGCGTGCTGCGGGGATCTGATGACCACCCGTGGTCAATGATGTAGCTGCTGCGGTGGTAACTGAAACCGCCTGTGCCAGGCTAGTGCAAACTGCGAATATCTGAGCCAGGGTCTCCTATAGACCCGAAATCACAATGGGCACAGCTCGTGCCTGAACTGGTACTGCTGGAGCCTCAACAGCTGGAGGTTGTGGGTCAGCTGGCACTACCTCAGTTGCCCTACCTTCGCCACGACCACGGCTGCGTCCACGGCCTCTAGCAGGTGGTAGTGGTGGTCGTCCACCTCGTCAGGAAGCTCGAGTTCTCGCCATCTGCGAGAGAATAGAATGTCAAAGTTCAGTTTGAATCAAAATAATTGCACAATAAGAATTTCAAGAATTGGAACTTTCCTAAAAGGTTTGCAGCCTCCCGAGGTTAAGTACATGCGTCCCCATACCGATACACGAGACTCTACTAAACCAGCTCCTGACTAGCGAGACCTGTTAACCTAGGCTCTGATAGCAACTTGTAACGACCCAAACCCTGGTCGTGATGGCGCCCAACACAATGCTAGGCAAGCCCGACCATGTTATCCATTAAACCAGCCAATTATTAATTACAGATGATCAATTAAACTTAAATAGCATGTTTTCATATCAAATGATAAACGTGGAAGCAGAAGCATACAAAGTACGGTCCCAACCAAATCGTGGTGTCACCAGTCTGAGCCTCTATAGATAAAATAGCCTATACAAACAAGTCTAGGCAAAATAAAGACAACATAATGATAAAGAAGGAGAAAACAGGTTCTGCGGACGTAGGCAGCTACCTCGTAGTCTTCGCGGGATAGAAATGAATAAGCAGCTGCGACAGCTCAACTGCTCTCTGGCACCTGTGAATCTGCACGAAAAGAGCAGGGTAGTGTAGTGAGTATATTTCAACTCAGTGAGTAACGATAATAAATAATAACTGAAAATAAGAACACCAGTGCTATGACTAAACAGTTCTAAGGGCAACCTCACAGGTAAGTCATCACTACGGTGAATACCCTCATCTCGAGTCCACATCTATCTCAGCAAGGTGCCACACTGACCTAATCATTACTCGTACCGCCACGGTGTACAGCCAGCCCAATGTATATAAATGTATACATATGTCTATGATGTCTAAGTATATAGGTATATATATGGATATGTATAAGTATAATCATGCGGCGTGCAGCCCGCTCCAATACATATAATGTTGCGGCGCGCAGCGCACTCCATTTAACGTCGACGGCGCTCACTGGGGGGTGTATACAGACTTCGGAGGGGCTCCCTAGGCCTAAGCGCTATGATGCTGCGGCGTGCAGCCCGATCCACTCATCTATTACTGCGCCGTGCTGTTACAACGATTTAATATATATATATATATATATATATATATATATATATATATATATATATATATATATATATATATATATAATTATATAACTGTTGCGGCGTGCAGCCCTATCCCATAGTATACTCCTGCACCCATTGAGAATGTTTGCAGACTCAGACTCTGAAGGGGCTCCTACAGCCCAAGCTCAATAATACTGTAGCGTGCAGTCCGTCCCACTTGTATATATTACTGCAGCGTGCAGTCCGATCCACACATACATCACTGCGGCATGCAGTCAGATCCAATACAGGTGTATTTATATAGTACCTCAAAATGGGTCCTTGACACTGTCCCAGTCAATAAAGGCTTGGCCTTTCAGGCCCACTCAGCTACATTAGGGAATTTCCACCCTAGGTAGTCTATCTCACAGTACACATCTAGCACTAGCCCACAATATTCTATACATCTAATTTTTCGGTTGAGTGTAAGGCTCCAACACGATATAGGGGTCACCTAGCTCTATAGGTTCTCTAATGCTCTACAGATCGATCAAGGCTCCAAACATAGCTACTAGCCCAATTACACAGTTAAAATCTCATTGACACTCACAATACACAATACACTATTAGTCGGAAAGGACCAAGTCCAATTTCCCAATCACAATGTCACCACGCCCGTCACATGACGCGTGTCTCATCTCATCATAGCACTGTAAAGTGCTAGTACGGGGTTTCAAACCCTCAGTACATTATTTACTATCACCACTCACTTCAGTCCGGTAGAAAGTTTAGTTCGCCTTGCGCTTGTCCCGCAATTCAACCACCTCGGATGCCGAATCTGTTCAAAATCATTGAGAATACATTAATATAGGCTAATTATACACAACCCATTCCAAATAACTCAATTTGCACCAAAACCCACAAAGTTGTCAAAACCCAACTTTTGGTACGCTTCTCGAAAGATTACGAAAGTCACATATTCGGAATCCTCGTTTCAACAAGAGTCTATGCATATAAAATTTACCAAAATCGAACTCCGTTTGCCCATTCAAATCATTGATTTCCCATAATTGAGGCCTAGGGCTAAAATCACCCATTAAACTTCCACTAACAGTGAAATACTCGAAGATTTCCAGATAAAATAACGGAATTAAGCCATAAAAATTACCTCCGATGAATACCCGATGAATTCCCAGCAATTTCCCCTGAGTTTCTCTCTCTAACACTCAAAATTTCTATTTTTGTGAATGAAACCCGCGACTGCCCTATTCTGGAATTTTATTCACTGCCATACGAATTAACCCTACGCGTTCGCGTACTACTCACGCGTCCGCGAAGCACAGCTCGACCTTCCTATATGCGAATGTGACGCCTCCCACGTGTTCGCGAAGAACAACTTCCCAGCCGGCCCACTTTTCTTCTATGCGAACTTGTCAGCTGGGATGCGTACGCGATGCCTCACATCTCCAACCTACGCGAATGGGACACCCTCGACACAAACGCGATGCTCAATCCTGCCTTGCCTACGCGAATGCGGCCAGAGCCACGCGAGCGCGAAGGCCTAAAGTCTGCTGCATAGAATCTATAATTTTCTGTAGATTTTTCTAAGTTCCAAATGCCCGAATTATGGTTTGAATTCACCCCGAGACCCCGGGACCCCAACGAAAACCACCAACATACTAAAAAACACGATACGAACTCATTAAAATCATAAAAACATGCCCTTAAACACATAAATCATCGAATTATAGCGGATTCAAGCCTAGGATTCAACTCATACTCCTGAAACTAACATTCAATCAAAAACCCGACCAAACGACGTCCGAATGACCTGATAATTTGCAGACATATCCAAAATCACATAACAAAGCTGCAGAAATTGTCGGAATTCCATTTTGACCCCCGCATCAAAATCTCACCTACCATTCGAATTTCGCCAAAATTCAACCTTAGCCAATTCAAGCCTATTTCTACACCAGGCCTCCAAATTCAATTCCGATCATTCCCCCAAGTCACAAATCACCTCCCGGAACTAACCAAATCATCATAATCCGATTCTGATCCCTCTAACTAAATAGTCAACTCCAGGTTGACTTTCCATATTCAAGTTTCCTTCCAAAAGGCTATTTGCCTCATTTTCAACCAGAATCACTCCTATCTCACCCGATAGACTCTATAACCGATATAAAAGCATGAAACATGAAAATGGAAGGTAACGGGGTGGTAAGTCCCGTGACGACGAGCCGGGTTGTCACATTTTGTTCATATTATAGATATATAATACTTTAGATCTATGTAATTTGTTAGGATTTTATGTACATTATGGACTTGGACTGTGTAAATTCTGGACTGAAGCTAATGATTCTGTAGAGTAGTTAGTTTAGATGTTAATATACGATAATACTAATTAGATCAGTTAAAAGATGATCACTTAGGTCACAGGTTAGAAAATCAATAAAATTTAGTTGATTTACTTGTAAATGTTCATCCGTTCTTAAACAAGAAACGTAATACAAAAATGTTAAAGTACTCTTATGAGTTAAGTTCAGAATAAGTATTTGTTGATGAGAAAAGCATGCGGTAGTCTCTGATATGAAACAGGAATAAAAATACAAATGAAGTTCAGGTTTTAGTTCGAATATATCAAATATATATATCTGGTTTAGTAACTCCAGGTTAACCAATAATAACATAGTTCTGCACTGAATAAGTATGCGTTTTGACTGATAAACTTATAAGTAATTAATCTGGTAACTAGACAGTAGTATATAAATGAAATCAGTGTTAATGTTTAGTTAAGTTCTGATATTGAAAGTCACAATACTTGTGTATATACATAATTAGCTTTTGATATGTCACGACCCCAAACCCGGTCGTGATGGAGCCCAGCACACTGCTAGTCCAGCCTGACCAATCAACAGAAACACGGAGCTATCAGCTCACAATTCATCCCTTTTTAGCATAAATAACGGTAGAATAATCATAAAGAAATACCCAAACACCGGGATTAGACATCCCAAATTTGTACAACCTCCCAACGGAACATGAGTCACAAGTCATGAGCCTCTACCAGAATTTATAAACTGTGATAGTGCATACAACTGTGCACAGGTGTGGGATAGATAGAACTAAAATAAAGATAAACTGGAGAGTCAGGTCCTGCGGACGCTGGTAGCTACCTCGACTGTCCAAAGCAATCTCCAAGTTGCTATAGACTCAGATGTGCTGCGATGTACCTGGATCTGCACACAATGTACAGGGAGTCGGGTGTGAGTACTTCCAACTCAGCGGTAATAAAAGTAAGTAATGTTGAAGAAAAGAAAACCACACAAAGCATTATCTCATGGTACACAATACAGGACTATCTTTGAACTTCAATACACTATCATTTTATTCCCTTTCAGCATATGTGAGTAGATTATTTAGAAATCTCAATTTTTAGCTTTCTTTCTTTCATGATAACATACCAATACCTGGGTACAATCTCAAGCGGTGCAAGTCTGCACTCAAATCAGCCCCTCGGGCTCAGCACTCCTTAACAATTACAACCAGGGGATCTGGTCAATAAGGCAAATAATGCGTGTGTGCCAATAATGAATAAGTACTATATGTTATGCCACGTAGTACAAATAAACCAATGTATGTTGTCATGCAATGCATATGACGCTGTATCGTATATCCTGATCCATGAAATGGCGCCCGCGCTCACTGTGGGGGTTCAGACTCCGGAGGGGCTCCTACAGCCCAAGCGTAATATCAATATCACACCTCCTGCGGCGCGCAGCCCAATCCATATACCATTGCGGCTTGCAATCCGATCCATGAATGTGTATGCATATGCTCACATAAATCATCATGTCCTAATATATGGCCCTCGACCCCAATCAGTCTAACAAATAATCATGAAAGCCCCTCGGGCAACAGTATCATATTAGCTCACAACTACAAAAGTCATTAAGACCTTGTTCAAGCTTTTCATAACCTTATAATAATGCTGAGTAGCAAAATACCATTTGAAACCTTAAATTGACATAAAAATATGCACAGTGTTATCAAGACAGTGATACCAATGCCTGAAGGATTCAAATAATCGTCACGAAGTCCAAACATGATAACTAGTCCAATTCATGATAATTAATATCTTTATTAGGATGTCAATTCAACATTAAGCAATTAGGTGTTACAATTCATTACGCGGGACAGGCCAAGTCACAATCCCCAATGGTGCTCTACCCCACGCCCGTTATCCGGCGTCCAAGTCATCACAATACAGTACTAAGATGTGCAAGTCCGGGATTACTAACGCTCAGGACATCATTTAGAAGTATTACCCACCTCGATCTGGCGAGAACTCAAGCTCCGCAACGCTTTAGCTCCTCGAACCAGCATCCAGGCACGCCAAAATTATCCAAATTCAGCACAAATATATCAAAATAGGCTAACAGAACAACATCCAATCGAACACAATCAAATTACCTGAAAAATCACAAAGTTGCCAAAACCCGACTTTTGGTATGCTTCTCAAAAAATTTAAAAAGTTACATATTCGGCTTCCTTATCTCAACACAAATCCATACATATAAAGTTTGCCAAAATCGGACTCGGTTTGCCCATTGAAATCGATGTTTTACCATATCTTAGGCTTATGGAAAAATCCCCAATTAATTCTCGCAATTTCAGTGAAATAATAGAAGATTCTAAAGAAAAATCACGTATTTACACCGTAGAACTTACCTCCGATGATTACCCTATGAAATCCCTTTCAATTCATGTCAATATGCTCTCTAAGAACTCAAAAACGGAGGTCCTATCGCGAATACACTATTCTGGTTTTTAATATTTCTAACAAACAGATAACCTTATGCGATCACAGCCACTGGCTTGCGATCGCAATGTACAAAATTTCCAGGCTCCAAAAATGTTCTATGCGATCGCGGCCCTTGGCACGCGATCGCGATGCTCAAAGATCTGGGCGACTGACTTACTTCTACGCGATCGCGACACTACCTCCGCAATCGCACAGCTTCCAACCTCGACCCTACGCGATCGCTTG
Source organism: Nicotiana noctiflora (assembly GCA_032618575.1). NCBI lineage: Eukaryota > Viridiplantae > Streptophyta > Magnoliopsida > Solanales > Solanaceae > Nicotiana > Nicotiana noctiflora. The sequence continues at coordinate 10,766 of JASVEL010000693.1, forward strand.
AGCTTACCCGCGATCGCATTGCCTTTGATCCTAGACTTACGCGATCACATACAAACCATCGCGATCACGATGCACCCCAAATACTACCTTACGCGATCGCATGAGACTCTTCGTGATCGCGAAGAACAAAAGTCCTGCATTTTTAATGCAGCAGAAACAGCAGTGCCTTTTGGCACAAAATGGTCCGTTTGGACCCACGCATTCATCCCGAGGCCCCGGGGACCCCAACGAAAACCACAAACCTACTCCAAAACACGATACAAACTGGTTCCAATCATAAAAACTTGCCCCTAAACACGGAAATCATCGAATCTAAGCGGATTCAATCCTAAGTTTCATCTAGAACTTCCGAAACCAACATTCAATCAAAAGTTTGACCAAACGACGTCCGAATGACCTGAAAATAACCACATATATCCAAATTCACCTAACAGAGCTACTGCAACTGTCAAATTTCCATTCTGACTCCCGGATCAAAATCTCACCTACCGTTCGGATTTCACCAAAATTCAACCTTAGCCAATTCAAGCCTAAAACTACACCGGACCTTCAAATTCAATTTCGATCGCTCTCCTAAGCCACAAACGACCTCCCGGAGCTGGCCGAATCATCAGAATTTGATTCCGAGCTCTCTTAGTCACAAGTCAACAACCGGTTGTCTTTTCTAACTATTCCTTCTTCTAAGAGACTATTTGTCTCAATTTCAACCAAACTCAGTCCGAATTGACTCAAACTCACCAAACATACATATTGAAACAAGAACAAGCATATAACAGGGAAAACGGGGTGATAACTCATGTGATGATGGGCCGGGTCATCACATTCTCCCAAACTTAAGCAAACACTCGTCCTCGAGCGGACCAAGAGGTTTACTAGAAGTAACCCAATAGCTGAATGACCTTACCAAGCATATATTCGGGGCGATCCCACGTCACCCTATCTCACATAAGTCCGATACACACTATAGCTGGAATCTCACAGCCCATCCGAACCATAGACCACATTGCACTTTCCGAAATCACATACCAATCCAACTATAATAGCCCATACTCGCTACTCCAGGTGAGATCATATGTTGTATCAAACCACCCAATCGCTCTATACGATGGTCTCTAATCACAACAATTGGCCACAATAAGCAAATACTTGCAGAAAAACCTTTCTCATTAGATAGAGTCTTATTCCAACACCTTCATATCCTGCTCACGACAACCGAACACGCGATATATCAAACCCATCTCTCAGGTCGACCATTCATGAATCCATTTCACTTTTTAATTGATACCACAATAGATTTCAGATCCAAACCTCGATATTTAATTTCTAACCAACTGAAGTCACATATGATCGCACTCTTTAATGACTCAAATGATCATTTTGGTTATAACACACCACACTGGTGATATGACACCTCAACACTGTCCTAAGCCGCAACGAGCACAACACAGGCTCCAATAAGAAACGTCTGAACATACTCAAATCATAACAACTAACTCAAACAACAAAGCTGTAATTCAATTCCCATGTACCATCATAACATAGAACTGAGATCCCGTCTCACATCTTAGGAATAGAGTACATGACTCCTTCTCGAAAGGTCATAACATCACGTGGCCTTGCCACGACTCATAATTCTATCCAAACACTATTACTCACGAAGCACCTCAAGTCACCATGCTCAGAACGGTCAGTACACACCGATCTAGAATGGTCAGCCACACGCCGATCTAGGTCTGAACCCAAGCAATCAATCTCACCCACGGTGAAACAATTAGTATATTCTGTCAAATCCTGAAAGGACACAATCGATGTGTTATTCACCCAGTGATACCCAATACGGACTTTTCCTGAGAAGCCAGGAAGTATTGTATACAAGGTAACATATAATTAAGTCTATTTTCACATTACACTATTGCGGCGTGCAACCTGCCCCAATAACATGCCCGTGGCGGCGTGCCACCCGATCCAGATACCATACCCGTGGCGGCGTGCCACCCGATCTCGATACCATACATGTGGCAGCGTGCCACCCGATCCAATTACTATACCTGTGGCGGCGTGCCATCCGGCCTACGCATAAATCTAGCAAAAAGGAACGAACATCGGGTTAAGTTGCTCATTATGACAAATATATATAGCCTCAAGCTCGACCACATAAAATGCATCCGACAAAGTTCCTCAATACCGGAACTGAATAAATGGTAGATACCTCTACACTAACATCCGCCACGAAGGCCCAACTGATAAAGCAATACCTACCGGCCGTTCGCTGGCCCGGGGGTACAACTACCATGCTGTAGCATGATCTGATGCTCTGCTACGCAGCTTGTGACATTTTTCTGACATAGTCTATATCACATCAGTCTAGACAACCTATTTTATGACAACGAGTCTGCAATCATATATCATTATTCAAATTCATCATATCAAGTAACGAGGGAGCCACTAGTGCTTCCAATTTCCAACAACCGCTAAACGGTGCCGATACACACGATATACCACCATTGTAGAGGCACATTACGAGAACTTCTAGTCTCCAACACATATATAACACATGAATCGCTATGTCTGATTCCACACTCCACCATACAAATACATAACACACATTAAGCATCCATTCATACCACGAAAGCCATTCAAAAATTTCCCTATGCCATTATAAACTCAATCATCTCCGACAATTCAACAAGAGGATACCACAATACCACTAGGTATTATCAGTTTACATTACCTTGCTCTTTTGACAATATACTCTGCAAAATCACTAGAACAGCAGTACCATTTACATTAATCACCAGAAATATTGATTCGCAGATAATCTGCACCTGCCTACACTACTTGAGAATTTTAGTGGCTTCCCATATGGAAGAAAAATCATTACACATTCTATGCTTCGCATACCGACATGAAATATTCTCATTTTCAAACCATGGTAAAACACATCACAACTTTTTCTTCCCATTCATTGCATAAGTTTAATTGCCAAGACTAAGTCCTTTTACCCACATCGAGCTACGCAACTGCCAGCACTAGAGAGCTTTATTGCACCATATCTACAACACTCATTACTTCGAACACATACTAGGAAGTAATCGTATCCTTATCATACCATTTCAGTTTATTAACAAGTTGTTCCATTTACCCAATTCCTTTCTGATTCATCTTTAATTTAATATTAGCCTTTACTGTAGCACCACAACACCTCAACTCATGTCACCACACGAGACTCGTACATAAGACCACACGGTCTAAGACCCATAGACCACTGAGTACCCTCTTAATGTTTCCTAGAAGTACCACATTCTACAATACTTTATTTTGAAGAACTTCCAGCGATTTTGAATTTGTTATCATTACTTTCAATACGGATACATAGAATCCCATCATTAACATGATATAACACAAGCCTTCACATTTTCTAACGATACCGCCGTCTTTACCCACATACACAATCTTAAGACACCTGACTGTTACAAGAAAAATCTCGAACACCGCAAAACCATTCTCGGGCGTCATGCACCCTTATTCAGCTATAGTTCAAATGTCTTATTGAACAGAACCACTCGTGCCTTGTTAGAACTCTGACATCGCAAAACATGATTACCTACAGATACGATTAACTATATTTCTTTTCCATACACCGAACATTCTTTACCAATAGCAGTTCAGAATATCCTTGTATTTCTTCACATCTACGAAGCACCATAACACACAACCGTGCAATTAGTTAATTAATAGCAACCTCCCCAACTTGGCTCGGAGCCATACATCAAAGCACTTTTAGCCATTTATGGCATTCTTACTCAAATGATGCCACAATGTTATAGTGAGATTAAAATAAAGTCATTTACAAGCCTCGATAGAGACTCGAATCATCAAAGACCTTGAATTTTTGCAATTCTTACATTTATGCACACATAACGGTTAAGCCCATTCCTTATGTGACAAAATCTTTTCTAAGTCTCAAATTTTCCAAAAATTTCAACAGTTTCCTTTGTAATATGGCCTATCTAGCTGCCAGAGAATCACCAAAACCATCCTAACAATACATCGACAATTTGACAAGACATCATAATGCACATAGTACAACACATTTGATCTTTTTGAGCCTGAACTCATACTACCATGCGTAATGCAATTTACCTTTCTACTAAGATACATAAACATATTCACCACACCCATAGCTAGGGGCTACACAACGAATCTCAATAAGAGTCTAACACCTAACAGCTCATCCATTATAAAGTTGCCATTTCCACAATTTGGGACAATACTGAACATGTAGATTTCATAATACTAGCTCGCAAAATCAGCACCTTGGTGCTTAAGCCATAGACAAAGATCTGGCCTCAAGTCCTCCCGACTAGCCCAACATAAACTCACGGAGATCATATCTCGCCCCTCGATTGGGGAGCCACAAGCCATCAAGGCAGTTATATTACTAAGCGCTCGAGTGCGCACACAGACGTGTGGAAGGAATTTAAAGAATTATATGTAAAACTGAATAAAGTACGCAAGATAAGAATTCCACGATTGTGAAGTGTTTCCTAAAAGGTTTGCAGCTCGAGGATAAGCACAAGCGTCCTTGTACCGATCCACGAGACTCTACCAACCGGCTCATGACTCATGAGGCCCAGTAACCTAGGCTCTAATACCAACTTGACACGACCCCAAACCAGGTTGTGATGGCGCCCAACAGACTGCTAGGCCAGCCCGACCAATCAATAGAAACACAGAGCTATCAGCTCACAATTCATCTCTTTTTGGCATAAACAACGATAGAATAATCATATAGAAATACCCAGAGATCGGGATTAGACATCCCAAACTAGTACAACCTCCAAACGGAACAGGAGTCACAAGTCATGAGCCTCTACCAGAATTTATAAATTGTGATAGTGTATACAACTATGCACAAGTGTGGGATAGACAGAAAAAAAAATAAAGATAAACTGGAGAGTCAGGTCCTACGGACGCTGACAGCTACCTCGACTGTCCAAAGCAATATCTAAGCTACTATAAACTCAGATGTGCTGTGATGTACCTGGATCTGCACACAAGGTGTAGGGAGTCAGGTGTGAGTACTTCCAACTCAGCGGTAATAAAAGTAAATAATGCTGAAGAAAAGAAAACCACGCAAAGCACTACCTCATTCTACGCAATACAGGACTATCTTTAAACTTCAATACACTATCATTTTATTCCCTTTCAGCATTTGTGAGTAGATTATTTAGATATCTCATTTTTTTAGCTTTCTTTCTTTCACAATAACATACCAATACCTAGGTACAATCTCAAGTAGTGCAAGTCTGCACTCAAATCAGCCCCTTGGTCTTAACACTCCTTAACAATTACCACCAAGGGATCTGGTGAATAAGGCAAATAATGCGTGTGTGCCAATAATGTATGAGTGCTATATGTTATGCCACATAGTACAAATAAACCAATATATGTATGCCATGTAATGCATATGACACTGTATCGTACATCCCGATCCATGCAAAGGCGTCCGCGCTCACTGTGGGGGTTCTGACTCCGGAGGGGCTCCTACAGCCCAAGCGCAGTATCAATATCACACCTGCTGCGGCGCGTAGCCTGATCCATATACCATTGCGGCATGCAGTCCGATCCATGCATGTGTATGCATTAGCTCACATAAATCGTCATGCCCTAACATATGGCCCTCGGCCCCAATCAGTCTAACAAATAATCAAGAATGCAACTCGTGCAACAGTATCATATTAGCTCACAACTAAAAATGTAATTAAGACCTCGTTCAAGTTTTTCATAACCTTATAAAAATGCTGAGTAGAAAATGCCATTTGAAACCTTAAATTGAGATAAAAATATACACAGTTTTATCAAGACAGTGATACCAATCCCTGAAGGATTCAAATAGTTGGCACGAAGCCCAAGCATGATAATTAGTCCAATTCATGATAATTAGTATCTTTTATTAGGATGTCAATTCAGCTTCAAGCAATTAGGTGTTACTATTCATTATGCAGGACGGACCAAGTCACAATCCCCGATGGTGCTCTACCCCACGCCCGTTATCTGGCGTGCAAGTCACCTCAATACAGCACTAAGATGTGCAAGTTCGGGGTTTACTAACACTCACGACATCATTTACAAGTATTACCCACCTCGATCCTGCGAGAACTCAAGCTCCGCGATGCTTTAGCTCCTCAAACCAGCATCCACGCATGCCAAAACTAGCCAAATTCAGTATAAATATATCAAAATAGGCTAACAGAACAACACCCAATCAAACACAATCAAATTATATGAAAAATCACAAAGTTGCCAAAACACGACTTTCGGTACGCTTCTCGAAAAATTACAAAAGTTACATTTTCGGATTCCTTATCTCAACATGAGTCCATACATATAAAGTTTGCCAAAATCAGACTCTGTTTGCCCATTCAAATCGATGTTTTACCATAACCTAGGCTTAGGGCAAAATCCCCCCATTAATTCTCCCAATTTCGGTGAAATAATTAATGATTCTAAGGAAAAATCACATATTTAGACCATAGAACTTACCTCCGATGATTACCCGGCGTAATCCCCTTCAATTCTTGTCAATATGCTATCTAAGAACTCAAAAATAGAGGTTTTGGGTATAAGAGTCGCGAATACACTGTTCTGGTTTTTAATATTTCTGATAGATAGATAACCCTATGCGATCGCAGCCACTCGCTCGTGATCACGATGCACAAAATTTCCAGGCTCCAAAAATGTTCTATGCGATCGCGGCCCTTGGCACGCGACCAATTTACTTCTACGCGATCGCAACACTACCTCCGCGATCGCACAGCTTCCAACCTCGACCCTATACGATCGCATGAGCTTACCAGCGATCGCATTGCCTTCGATCCTAGACTTACGTGATCTCATACAAACCATCGATTTTGCGATGCACCCAAATACTACCTTACGCGATCGCATGAGACTCTTCGCGATCGCGAAGAACAAAAATCCTACATTTTTATTGCAGCAGAAACAGTAGTGCCTTTTGGCACAAAATGGTCCGTTTGGGACCCCAGATTCACCCCGAGGCCCCCGGACCCCAACAAAAACCACCAACCTACTCCAAAACACGATAAAAACCTTTTCCAATCATAAACACACGCCCTTAAACATGGAAAGCATCGAATCAAAGCGGATTCAAGCCTAAGTTTCATCTAGAATTTCTGAAACCAACATTCAATCAAAAAACCGACCAAATGACATCCGAATAACCTGAAAATTTGCAGACATATCCAAATTCACCTAACAGAGATATTGCAACTGGCAGAATTCCATTCCGACTCCCGGATCAAAATCTCACCTACCATTCAGATTTCCAAAATTCAAACTTAGCCAATTCAAGTCTAAAACTACAGCGGACCTCCAAATTCAATTCAGGCCGCTCTCCTAAGCCTCAAATGACCTCCCGGAGCTGACCAAATCATCAAAATTTGATTCCGAGCTCTCTAACTCACAAGTCAACATCCGGTTGAGTTTTCCAACTATTTCTTCTTCTAAGAGACTATTTGTCTCAATTCCAACCAAACTCAATCCGAATTGACTCAAAGTCACCAAACATACATATTGAAACGAGAACAAACATATAACAGCGAAAACGGGTAATCACGTGATGACGGGCCGGGTCATCACATGATAAGAATATCTAAACTTATTTTGAATTGGGTTGATAATTTGGGTATGATGAGACAAAAGAAATTAGGTTCAACTGTGACAGCTTCTAGGCCATAAAAAATGAGTTTGTAATTATGAGCTGGGCTTTAATTAGCCCTGTGCACTTCTATGCATTTCTTTTATGTTATCTCGAATTCCATGCCCATAATACACAACAGCTTGGATGTGAATAAATGTCAATGCAAATTACAACAAAACTGCACTAATAGTTATTTTAATTAGGGAAAAATCAGTGATAAAAAATATGGCACAACCTAGGTTTGACCTCTAAAAATAGAATGAGATGAGCCTCGTTATAAGCTAAAATACACGGTGCCCTCAAATAATTGTTATAATATTTTTAGACTTGGAAGGACCGTTTAGCTAAATTCACGGTCTTTCCCAAAGTAATAAGAAATAGATACCTTAGCCACAATTTTAACATACATTCTCAAGTACAGGTGCACATTTATGTGACCCAAATCTTACTCTCAACGAACTTGAAATGTATTTAAAGCCACATGTGCACTGGTACGGTGTGGTTGAAAAATGCATTTTCACGATATTGCAATTCCTTAAAATTGATAAAGTGGAATATTAATAATTCACATAAATTGGAATATATATAAAGAAATCAGATAAAAGCAAATACAACAGTTGAGCAACCATGCTAGAACCACAAAATTCGAGAGTGTCTAACACCTTCTTCCGGGTTAACAGAAATTCTTATAACACCTTCTTCCGGTTTAACAGAATTCCTTATCCGAATTTCTAGTTCGCAGACTGTAACATAGTCAAATTTTCCTCGGTTCAGCATAAAATCGGTGACTTGGGACACCATTATATTCTCAAGTGCCGACTCTAAAAAACTTAAATAACTAATCATGTTCCGATTGTCCTTAAATTTGAAAAACTCCTTTATGCCATCGCGGGTAAATTAGTATACATGAAAAAAGGAGGTGTGACAACTCTGGAAACTCTTCTAGAGATAACAAACCCAGAACTTTGGTTCAGGGTTTATGAATTCGAGATCAGCTAAATTGTTGTTTTAGTTATATCTGATTTCATTATATGCTTTGATTAATGTGCTATATGTTTACCGCTTTGATATTATGTGAACTGTATATAAAATTATGCCGAAAACCCTTCTCTTCTTACCTCTGTGATGTGCTTACTGGTTGAGACTCCCCTTTCTGTTAGTGTCAATACTAAAAATAAGAAAAGAGGCCGAACAAGTTCCTAAGCCGGACGATCACGCGGGTCCTCGGTACGTAGCCCCCTCATCGACTCGAGTTGTCCGCTCGAGTACACAGTCTAGAACCAATAAATAACCTAGGATATTGAGCCTAGAATTAGGATGATTATTTGCATCATATCTGACTTAGGTGACTCAAAACAGGGGTTGGGTCCGTCTAGGACAGGTAAACTGAATATGAAAAGATCAAGCATGATTATATGTTGCATTTATTTGTCTTGGGCCATTATACTGACCGGCTAAATAATTGAGGGAATGAAAGGAGAAAAATAGCAATTTTAGAAAAAACTGATGTCTAAATACTGACCAAACTCTACTAAAAGTTTGAGGAAATTATGAAATATAGTTGGAATAAGTCAAAATTAAAATAATTGGTCTACAAAATAATTTGACCGAACTACGCTGGTTTGATTCTCTCCGCTAGGTGAGATACGTAGGAAACCCTTGACTGGTCCAACCACCCCTTTTTACAAAAAACAACCAAAAAATGTTAACTTTGAATAAATCAAAGTGATTCCATTTTTGACAAAAAATAGCCGAATATCCCGAAAGGACGCCAGAAGGCTGTTTGTGCAAAGATGTCCACTTTTGAGTCATTATATAATAATAAATACAGCCTTAAAAATCTTTCGTTGAAGTGCTGAAAGGCTGTATTTGCAAATGGGGACTTTTCGTTTTTGAAAAAAAAAGAAATTTTGAAAATATATTTGTCATTTTGGGTCAAAATAATATGTGTTTAAATCACCTTTAATAAATGTGCAGGATGAGCACAATGCAAAATTGTCACGACCCAAACCCTGGTCGTGATAGCGCCCAACACAATGCTAGCAAGCCCCACCATGTTATCCATTAAACCAACTAATTATTAATTTCAGGTGATCAAGTTAAATTTAAACAGCAAGTGTTCATATCATAATGATAGACATAATAGTAAAAGCATACAAAATACGGTCCCAACCAAATCGTGGTGTCGCAAGTCTGAGCCTCTACAGAATAAATAGCCTATACAAACAAGTCTAGGCAAAAGTGAAAAACAACAAAATTATAAGGAAGGAGAAAACAGGTTCTGCGGACGTCGGTAGCTACCTCGGAGTCTACGTAAAATAGATATGAAGAAGCAGCTGCAACAGCTCAACTGCTCTCTGGCACCTGTGAATCTGCACAAAAAGTGCAGGGGAGTGGGGTGAGTATATTTCAACTCAGTGAGTAACAATAATAAACAATAACTGAAAATAAGAACTCCAGTATTATCAATAAACAGCTCTAAGGCAACACCACAGGTAAATCTTCACTACGGTGAATACTCTCATCTCCAAATCCACATCTATCACAACAAGGTCCCACACTGACTAAATCCTCACTTGTACCACTACGGTGTACAACCAACTCAAGGTATGTAAATATATACATATTTCTATAATGTATAAGTATTTAAGTACGTATACGGATATGTATAAGTAAATGCTGCGGCGTGCAGCCCGCTCCAATACATATAACGTTGCGGTGTGCAGCCCGCTCCATTTAACATCGACGACGCTCACTAGGGGTGTATACGGACTTCGGAGGGGCTCCCTAGGCCCAAGCGCTATGATAATGCAGCGTGCAGCCCGATCTACACATATATTACTGTGGCGTGCAGTCCGATCCAATATTTATATATACATATATAACTATACTGCTATGGCGTGCAGCCCGATCCCATAGTATAATTCAGCGCTCACTGAGAATGTGTGCAAACTCAGACTCCGAAGGGGCTCCTACAGCCCAAGCGCAATAATTTTGCGGCGTGCAGTCCGATCGACATGCATATATTACTGTGACGTGCAGTCCGATCCACATGTATATATTATCGCGGCGTGCAGTCCGATCCACATATACATCACTGCGGTGTGCAGTCCGATCCAATACAGGTATATATATATGTATAATACCTCATTATGGGTCCTCGACCTTGTCCCAATAAGTATAGAATTGGCCTTTTAGGCCCACTCAGTTAAATTAGGGAAATTCCACCCCAAGTAGTCTATCTCTCTCGGTACACATCTAGTGCTGGCCCAAGATATGCTATGCAGCAAATTTCACGGCTGAGTTTAAGTTTCCAACATGATATAAGGGTCATCTAGCTCTACAGGTCCCCTAAATGCTCTACAGATCGGCACAAGGCCCCAAACAAGGCTACTAGCCCAATTACACAGTTAAAATCTCATTCTCAGTCACAATACACAATACACTATTATTTCGGAAAGGACCAAGTCCAATTTCCCAACTACAATGCCACAACGCCCGTCATATGACGCGTGTCTCATCTCATCATAGCACTGTAAAGTGCTAGTATGGGGTTTCAAACCCTCAGTACATTGTTTACTATCACCACTCACCTTGATCCAGTAGAAGCCTTAGTCCGCCATGCGCTTTCCTAGCAATTCAACCGCCTCGGATGCCGAATCTGTTCAAATGCATAGAGAATACGTCAATACATGCTAATTACACACTGCCCATTCGAAATAACTCAAATTCCACCCAAACCCACAAAGTTATCAAACCCAACTTTTGGTACTCTTCTCGAAAAATTACAAAAGTTATATTTTCGGAACCCCTATCTCAACACGAGTCCATACATATAAAGTTTTCCAAAATCGGACTCCGTTTGCCCATTCAAATCGACATTTTACCAAAACCTTGGCTTAGGCTAAATTCCCCCATTAATTCATCCAATTTCAGTGAAATAGAGGGAGATTCTAAGTTAAAAACAAGTATTTGAACCATGAAACTCACCCCCGATGCTTTCCCGATGAAATCCCTGTAAATTCCCGTCTTTATGCTCTCAAGATTCACTCAAACTTGATGAAATATGAAAACCCTCGCGTGTGGAAATATTACTTAACAGGTCTGTGCGCCCAGGCAATTATACTATGCGATTGCATCCCAACATTGCGATCGCATAGAACAAATGATAGCTCGAATTAATTAAGGCTATGCTATCGCACTTTCCCACTGCAATCGCGTAGAACATTTTGCCCAGGCTCCAAATTACTACTATGCGTTCGCACAAGTGACCCTGCGATCGCAGAGTGCTAAGTTCCATACCTATGCGATCGCATCCCCTTATACGCGATCGCATAGAACAACTCAAGGGCTCACTTCCATCCTTCTATGCAATCGCACCTACTCCATGCGATCGCATAGAGCATCCGTCTGCAACAAAAACCAGCAGCCAACAGTAGTTCAAAAAATGCAAGAAATGGTCCGTTTGGACCCCCGGATTCATCCCGAGGCCCCCGGGACCCCAACGAAAACCACCAACATACTCCATCACATGATACAAACTTGTTGCAATCCTCAAAACACGCCTTTAAACACGGAAAACATTGAATCCAAGCAATTTAAGCCTAAGTTTTCATTTAAACTTCCGCAACCAACAATCAATCGAAAACCTGACCAAACGACCTCCGAATGACCTGAAATTTTGCAGGCACATCCAAAATCACCTAACGGAGGTACTACAACTGTCGGAATTCCATTCCGACTCCCGGATTAAGTTCTCACCTACCGATCAAATATCACCAAAATTCATCTTTAGCCAATTCAAGCTTAAAACTACACCGGACCTCCAAATTCACTTCTGATTGCTCTCCTGGCTCATACTGAACGAATCATCATAATTCAATTCCCAGCTCTCTAACTCACAAGTGAACATCTAGCTGACTTTTCTCAACTATTCCTTCTTCTAAGAGACTATATGTCTCATTTCCAACCAAACTCAACCCGGATTGACTCAAACTTACCCAACATGCATATTGCAACATTCACAAGCATATAACGTGGATAATGGGGTGATAACTCACATGATGACCGGCCAGGTCATCACATTCTCCCCAACTTAAGAATACGCTCGTCCTCGAGCGGGTCAAGAAACATACCTAGAGACTCAAATATGTGAGGATATCTGCTCTGCATCTCCTGCTCGACCTCCCAAGTAGCCTCCTCCACGGGCCGACCACTCCACTGTATCTTGACTAAAGCAATCTCCTTGGACCTTAACTTTCGAACTTGTCTACCCAGAATAGCCACTGGCTCCACATTATAAGATATATCACCATCGAGCTGAATGGTACTGAAGTCTAGTACATGCGACGGATCCCCGATGTACTTCCGGAGCATAGACACATAGAATACTGGATGAACACTGGACAAACTGGGTGGTAAGGCCAGCTCATATGCCACCTCTCCAACCCTCCTGAGTATCTCAAAAGGACCAATGTACCTGGGACTCAGCTTCCCCTTCTTCCCAAAACTCATGACATCCTTCATGGGTGAAACCTTCAGGAATACTCTATCGCCAACCATGAAAGACAACTCTTGAACCCTACGGTCTGCATAACTCTTCTGGCGAGACTATGCTATGCGAAGCCTCTCCTGGATCAACTTTATTCTATCCAGAGCATCGTGAACTAACTCAGTCACAATCAATCTATCCTCACCAGGCTCAAACCATCCTATGGGAGATCTACACCGTCCGCCATACAACGCCTCATACGGGGCCATCTGAATACTCGACTGACAATTGTTGTTGTAGGAAAACTTAGAAAGTGGCAAGAACTCATCCCACGAACCAGCAAAGTCAATCACATATGCTTGCAATATATCCTCCAGGATCTGAATAGTGCACTCAGACTGCCCGTCTGTCTGAGGGTGAAATGTGGTGCTCAACTCAACCCACGTACCCATCTGCCGCTGAAATGTTCTCCAAAACTGAGAAGTGAACAGAGTGCCTCTGTCAGATATAATAGACACTGGGACCCCATGCAACCTGACAATCTCCCGAATAAAGATCGCCGCCAACCGCTCCGATGAGTAAGTAGTACAAACTGGGATGAAATGTGCGGACTTGGTCAGCCGATCAACAATCACCCATACAGAATCAAACTTCCTCGCTGTCCGAGGAAGCCCAATAACAAAATCCATGGTGATCCTCTCCCATTTCCACTCGGGAATAACCATACGCTGAAGAACACCGCCCGGTCTCTGATGCTCATACTTGACCTGCTGGCAGTTGAGGCACTTGGCTACATGCCTAACAATATCTGTCTTCATCCTTCTCCACCAGTAGTGTTGTCTCAAGTCCTGGTACAGCTTCACGGCACCTGGGTGAATAGAGTATCGCAAACTGTGTGCCTCCTCTAGTATCAACTCCCGCAAACCATCTACATGGGGCACGCATATACGGCCCTACATCCTTAGAAAACCATCACTGTCGATAGTCACATCCCTAGCATCATTGTGCAGCACTTTGTCCTTAAGGACAAGCAAATGTGGGTCATCATACTGTCACTCACTGATGCGATCATATAAGCAAGATCGAGAAACAACACAAGCCAACACTCGACTCGGCTCTAAAATATCCAACCATACTAGTCGATTGCCTAGGGCCTGAACGTCATGAGCAAATGGTCACTCCCCAACTGGGATGTAAGCTAGGATGCCCATACTGTCCGCCTTCTGACTCAAAGCATCCGCCACAACATTGGCCTTTACCGGATGATACAAGATAGTGATGTCATAATCCTTAAGCAACTCCAGCTACCTCCGCTGCCTCAAATTAAGGTCTTTCTGTCTGAATAAGTGCTGAAGACAGCGATGATCCGTGTACACCTCACATGAGACACTATACAGGTAATGCCTCCAAATCTTCAGAGCGTGGACTATGGCTGCTAGCTCCAATTCATGAACAGGGTAGTTCTTCTCATGGGGCTTCAACTGGCGAGAAGCATAAGCAATGACCCTACCCTCCTGCATCAATACTCAACCAATGCCAACTCCTAAGGCATCACAATACACAGTATGAGGATCTGAAGCTGACGGTAGTATCAAGACTGGTGTTGTGGTCAGTGTTGTCTTGAGCTTCTGAAAGCTCTCCTCTCACTCCTCGGAACATATGAAAGGAACACCCTTTTGAGTTAATCTAGTCAAGGGAGAAGCACTAGAGGAGAATCCCTGAACGAATCGGCGATAATACCCTGCCAATCCTAGAAAGCTACGGATCTCAGTGACTGATGTCGGTCTGGGCCACCTCTGCACTGCCTCTACCTTCCTTGGATCTACCTGAATACCATCACTGGACACCATGTGTCCTACCAATGCCACAGACTCAAGCCAGAACTCATACTTGGAGAACTTGGCATACAACTTCTCCTCTCTCAATCTCTACAATACAATACTCAAATGTCGAGCATGCTCCTCCTGGCTACGAGAGTAGACTAGAATGTCATCAATGAACACAATCACAAATGAATCCAGATAGGGCCTGAACACACTGTTCATCAGATGCATGAATGTTGATGGGGCGTTGGTCAGCCTAAAAGACATCACAAGGAATTCATAGTGACCATATCTGGTCCTGAATGCAGTCTTCATAATGTCGGACTCTCTAATCTTCTGCTGATGGTAGCCTGAACGAAGATCAATCTTCGAGAATACCCTAGCTCCCTGGAACTGATCAAATAAATCATCAATTTGAGGCAGAGGATACTTATTATTCATTGTTACCTTGTTCAGCTGCCTATAGTCAATACACATCCTCATAGAGTCATCCTTCTTCTTAACAAACAGGACTGGTGCACCCCACGGTGACACACTCGCCCAAATGAACCCCTTATCTAGGAGTTCCTGGAGCTGCTCCTTTAATTCCTTCAGCTCAGCTGGTGCTATCCGATATGGAGGAATAGATATAGGCTGACTGCCTGGCACAAAATCGATCCCAAAATCAATGTCCCTGTCCGGCGGCATGCCCGGCAAGTCTGAGGGAAATACATTAGGAAAGTCCCACACAATGGGGAAAGAATCAATACTGGGAGTCTGAGCCTCGACCTCCCGCACAAATGCCAAATAAGAAAGACATCCCTTCCCAACCATTCGTTGGGCCTCGAGGAAAGATATTACCCTGCTGGGTACATAATCAGTCCTGCCTCGCCACTCGATCCTCTGAATGCCCGGCATAGCCAAGGTGACTATCTTAGCATGATTGTCCAGAATAGCATGACATAGAGATAACCAGTCCATGCCCAATATAACATCAAAATCAATCATGTTGAGAAGCAATAGGTCCACTCGGGTCTCCAGACCCCCAATAGTGACTAGACAAGACCAATATACATGGTCCACAACAATAGTATCCCCTACCGGGGTAGAAACATGCACTGGCAGCTCAAGATACCCTCGGGTCATGCCCAAATATGGAGTAAAATATGTAGACACATAAGAGTAAGTAGAACCAGGATCGAACAACACTGAGGCATCTCTGTGGAAGACTGAAATAATACCTATAATGACAGCATCAAAAGCAACGGCCTCAGATCGGCCCTAAAGAGCATAGCATCTATCATGTCCGCCTAATCGGCCTCCCCCTCGAGGGTGACCCCTAGCTGATTGACCCTCACCCCTACCTAGCGGGGCGAGTGCTGAAGTAGAAGGACCAGATGATGAAGGCTGCCCCCTCTACTGATAAGACCTGGAAACAAGATGGGGACACTCTCTACGGATGTGCCCAAACTCTTCGCACTCGAAGCAACTCCCCGGTGCTGGGAGCTGAGACTGATAAGGACCCCTGGCGCTGGAGTGGCCAGCTGATGAACTAGGCCGAGAAGAACCCTGAGCAGATAGGGCCTGTGAGGAACTCTGAGCTGGCATGGCGCTGAGAGATGGCTGACTCTGGTGCGAACCTTGATAACCCTGACTAGAAGACCACCTACGGCGATCTGAGCGGCCTGACTGCGAAGATCTGAACGAGCGACATCGGCTCTGCTGACTCTGGCCTCTAGTCTGAGTGCCACTGGAACTAGCTGATCCTCGAGGCATCTTGGCCTCCCTCTCATCCCGCTCTTTGCGACGATCTGTCTCTATGTCGCGAGCGATATCCAGAGCATCCTCAAAAGTACGGCTCAATACCCTCTCTCGAGTCATCAGAATACGGATGGGATAGATAAGGTCGTCCACAAAGCGTCCAATCATCTCTCTGTCGATAGGAACAAACCACGGTGCATATCTAGACAACTCTGTAAATCCGATCTCATACTTTGACACTGACATGTCCCCCTGGCGGAGACCCTCAAACTGCCTATGCATCTCATCTCTCTGAGATCGAGGCACCCAATTCTCCAGGAACATAGTAGAGAACTCTTGCCATGATAGTGGTGCTGCCCCTGCTGGCCTGCGGCGCTCATAAGCCTCCCACCAAGCGAAGGCTGGCCCCTGAAACTAAATGGTAGTGAAGGATACACCTCTGGACTCCAAGATCCCTGCCGTACAGAGCATCTAACGGCACTTGTCCAGAAAACCTTGGGCGTCCTCGCCCGGAGCACCAGTGAACACTGGAGGAGATAACCTGCTGAACCTCTCGAGACGACACTGCTCATCGTCAGTCATAGCTGGGACCCTGTCCCCCTGAACCTGATCTGCTGGCTAAACTAGAACCACATACTGAACTAGAGGAGCCTCAGGTGTCTGCAGGCCCTGCACTGCCGGCTCTGGAGTACGTGCTGCGGGGGTCTAAGGACCACCCCCGGTCCCTGATGCAGCTGTTGCGGTAGTAAGCGATACCGCCTGTGCCAGGCTAGTGCAAAATGCTAATATCTAAGCCAGGGTCTCTTGTAAACCCGAAATGACAATAGGCACAGCTGGTGCCTGAATTGGCGCTGCTGGAGCCTCTGCAACTGGAGGCTATGGGTCAGCAAGCACTGCATCAGCTGCCCCACCTCCGCCACGACCACGGCCGCGTCCACGGCCTCTAGCAGGTGGTAGTGGTAGTCGTCCACCTCGTCCGGAAGCTCGAGTTTTCGCCATCTGCGAGAGAATAGAATGTTAAAGTTCAGTTTAAATCAAAAGTATTCGCACGACAAGAATTCCAAGAATTGAAACTTTCCTAAAAGGTTTGCAGCATCTCGAGGATAAGTACAGGCGTCCCCGTACCGATCCACGAGACTCTACTAAATCAGCTCATGACTCGCGAGACCTATTAACCTAGGCTCTGATACTAACTTGTCATGACCCAAACCCTGGTCGTGATGGCACCCAACACAATGCTAGGCAAGCCCGACCATGTTATCCATTAAAACAGCTAATTATTAATTTCAGGTGATCAAGTTAAATTTAAACAGCAAGTGTTCATATCATAATGATAGACGTAACAGTAAAAGCATACAAAATACGGTCCCAACCAAATCGAGGTGTCGCAAGTCTGAGCCTCTATAGAATAAATAGCCTATATAAACAAGTCTAGGAAAAAGTGAAAAACAACAAAATGATAAGGAAGGAGAAAACAGGATCTGCGGACGTCGGCAACTACCTCGTAGTCTGCGCAAAATAGATATGAATAAGCAGCTGCAATAGCTCAACTGCTCTCTGGCACCTGTGAATCTGCACAAAAAGTGCAGGTGAGTGGGGTGAGTATATTTTAACTCAGTGAGTAACAATAATAAACAATAATTGAAAATAAGAACTCCAATACTATCACTAAACAGTTCTAAGGCAACCCCACAGGTAAATCTTCACTACGGTGAATACTCATATCTCAAAATCCACATCTATCACAACAAGGTCCCACACTGACCGAATCCTCACTTGTACCACTGCGGTGTACAGCCAACTCAAGGTATGTAAATATATACATATGTCTATAATGTATAAGTATTTAAGTACATATATGGATATGTATAAGTAAATGCTGCGGCGTGCAGCCCGCTCCAATACATATAACTCTACGGTGCGCAGCCCGCTCCATTTAACGTCGACGGCGCTCGCTGGGGGTGTATACAGACTTCGGAGGGGCTCCCTAGGCCCAAGCGCTATGATATTGCAGCGTGTAGCCCGATCCACACATATATTACTGCGGCGTGCAGCCCGATCCACACATATATTACTGCGGCGTGCAGTCCGATCTAATATATATATACATATATAACTATACTGCTGCGGTGTGCAGCCCTATCCCATAATATACTCTAGCGCTCACTGAGAATGTGTGCAGACTCAGACTCCGAAGGGGCTCCTACAGCCCGAGCACAATAATACTGCGACGTGCAGTCTGATCCACATGTATATCACTGCGGTGTGCAGTCCGATCCACTTATATATTACTGCGGCGTGCAGTCCGATCCAATACGGGTATATATATATATATATATATATATATATATATACATACATATATAATACCTAATTATAGGTCCTCGACCCTGTCCCATTCAGTATAGAATTGGCCTTTTAGGCCCGCTCAGCTAAATCAGAGAAATTCCACCCCAAGTCGTCTATCTCTCTCAGTACACATCGAGTGCTGGCCCAAGATATGCTATAAAACTAATTTCACGGCTGAGTGTAAGTTTCCAACATGATATAAGGGTCACCTAGCTCTACAGGTCCCCTAAATGCTCTACTGATCGGCACAAGGCCCCAAACAAGGCTACTAGCCCAATTACACAGTTAAAATCCCATTCTCAGTCACAATACACAATACACTATTAGTCGGAAAGGGCTAAGTCCAATTTCCCAATTACAATGCCACCACGCCCGTCACATGACGTGTGTCTCATCTCATCATAGCACTGTATAGTGCTTGTATGAGGTTTCAAACGCTCAGTACATTATTTACTATCACCACTCACCTCGATCCGGTAGAAGCCTTCGTCCGCCTTGCACTTTCCTCGCAATTCAACCACCTCGGATGCCGTCAAATCGACATTTTACCAAAACCCTGGCTTAGGCTAAATTCCCCCATTAATTCATCCAATTCAAGTGAAATAAAGGGAGATTCTAAGTTAAAAACAAGTGTTTGAACCATGAAACTTACCCCTGATGCTTTCCCGATGAAATCCCTGTAAATTCCCGTCTTTATGCTCTCAAGGTTCACTCAAACTTGATGAAATATGAAAACCCTTGCGCGTGGAAATATTACTTAACAGGTCTGTCCACCCAGGCAATTACACTATGCGATCGCATCCCAACATTGCGATCGCATAGAACAAATGATCGCTCGAATTAATTAAGGCTATGCGATCGCACTTCCCCACTGTGATCGCGTAGAACATTTCGCCCAGGCTCCAAATTACTACTATGCGTGCGCACAAGTGACCCTGCGATCGCAGAGTTCCAGTTTCCATACCTATGCGATCGCATCTCCTATTACGCGATCGCATAGAACAACTCGGGGGCTCACTTCCATCCTTCTATGCGATCGCATTTACTCTATGCGATCGCATAGAGCATCCGTCTGCAACAAAACCAGCAGCCAACAGCAGTTCAAAAAATGCAAGAAATGGTCCGTTTGGACCCCGGATTCATCCCGAGGCCCCTGGGACCCCAACGAAAACCACCAACATACTCCATAACATGATACAAACTTTTTCTAATCCTAAAAACACGCTTTTAAGCACGGAAAATATCGAATCCAAGAAATTCAAGCCTAAGTTTTCATTTAAACTTCCGCAACCAACAATCAATCGAAAACCCGACCAAACGACCTCCGAATGACCTGAAATTTTGCAGGCACATCCCAAATTACCTAACGGAGCTACTTCAACTGTCGGAATTCCATTCCGACTCCCGAATCAAATTCTCACCTACCGACCGGATATCGCCAAAATTCATCTTTACCCAGTTCAAGCGTAAAACTACACCGGACCTCCAAACTCACTTCCGATCGCTCTTCTGTCCCGGAGCTGACCAAATCATCAGAATTCAATTTCGAGCTCTCTAACTCACAAGTGAACATCCAACTAACTTTTCTCAACTATTCCTTCTTCTAAGAGACTATTTGTCTCATTTCCAACCAAACGCAACGACTCAAACATACCCAACGTGCATATTGCAACATTAACAAGCATATAACGGGGATAACGGGGTGATAACGCACATGATGACGGGACGGGTCATCACAAAAATGAACCTTTTTAATTAATGAATAAAATCCCTTTGGAGTTGTGTCTATGGTGGAATGATTGGGTCAAGATGGACAAGACGAGGTCAAGAAATATTTGAAAGGTCTTACCGGGTTGCTTGATATTATAACTCGGGGAGACATCATTAGAGCCTAGATCACCTGCTGGGATCCCGCACACAATGTGCTCCATTTCTCGGACTTTGAGCTTACTTCGATGCTAGAGGAGATTGCCAGTTATATTGGGAAAGATGAGGTCCCCCCAAAAGAGAAATATCTAGTTGCTCCAAGAGCCATCACCGCTCATAGATTCCTGGATTCCTTGAAAATAGCCCGAAGCATTCACAATGAATATTTGGCCCATGGGTTCTGCACTATGAACTTCATATGCCATAGATATGTCACATCGGAGGTTTTAATAACCCGGCAAACAAACTCTGCAGCAAAGCAAACCGGCAAAATGGGAGGAACATAGGTGTTTCGCTTTCATGATGGCCTTTTTGGGTTTAATAATATTTCCAAGGAAAGACGGGAACATCGACAGAAGAATTGCCAAAATTGTCAGTACTCTCCTCACGTAGGATAATAGTACTTTGGTGCCTATGATAGTAGCCAATATATTTCGTTCCCTCACAGCTTGTAAAGCTGGAGTAGATTTCTTCAAGGGATGCAATTTACTATTACGAATGTGGCTGATCGAGCACTTATGCCACCGTCCTCAATTTCTGAGTTATGGATGTTCGGAAAGATCTTGCATAAAAGAATTCTACAAGAAGATAAAAGGGGTCAAGTTGCCAGAAGGGCTTAAGGGTTGGATAACATATTTCCAATCTCTTACTGCTAGACTGATAGAATGGGCATTCAGGTGGCTACCAGTTAATGAATTTATATATATGCCGGCAGAAGGATCGCACTTTCTCTTAATGGGGCTCAGAAGTATTCAACCTTATGATCCATATCGAGTTTTACGACAACTGTGAGGATATAAAATAGTGCCAAAAGGTGGAGACCTCAACACTCAAGTTATAGAGATTAGTCTTGACGGGCAATTTCCTGAAACCAAAGTCCGTCAAATCTGGAATGAGTGTCAATGCTTGAAATTGGACACTTGTGTAAGGGATCGGGCCAAAGGTGAAGTGTCACCTAGTTACTCTGCATGGCATAGAAGCGATTGTGAGCATGAAAAACCAGCGAAGAGACCTCACATAATGGGATTGGTTGGCTAAGGAAAACGAGTACCGAGCAAAAATCAGTATGCTAGAAAAACAAGTTCAAGAACTCAAGTTCGAAAATAGCGTGCAAATAGTAGCTGATGAGGGTGAAAAGAAGAAACTAGCTAAAGAATATGCGGCCCTAAAAGCTCAAATTCTGAAAATGAGAACAGCAACTGAAACCCCTATTCGAAATGCCCGAGATGAAAAAATGATTGATAATTTGCGGCGAAAGATGAACCATTATAGTTTTGACCTGGGTAAAGCCAAAAAAGAATTGATTGGGGTTCGGAAGCAATTGGCTCAGAATGCTGAAGAAAGGGCTCATATGATCCAATAATTGAAAGAAGAACATAATGTCGAAGTTGCTCGATCGAGGAAAAAGATTGTCACTCCTGAGGTCAAAATTAGCAAACAAGTAAAAGATTTTAGTATGGAAAGAGAATATTGCTATACGGCCTTGGCACGATTGGAAATTGAACTGCATCCGCTTCAAGAGAAAAGCCAACAAACTCTGGATGCTTGTACCGAACAAAAAGGGAGGTTACTCCAAGAAAAAGGAATGATTAGAGAGAGGATTGTCAACATTGCTCATTATATCACTCGAAAATGCCAGATATGTGAAGATATGACCCAGACCACATTCTTCGCCTCAGTAATGATATTCGTGAAGCAAATAATGGGTGATTTAGACAAACTCCAAAGGGGACTTCATATAGGCCCGCGACGAGACCGAACGATGTCCCGCGCTGCACTAGGGTCTTTAATGTATTCTTAGGCTATGCATCTTGAGTCTCTATTTTTCATTTTTCTGCATTATTAGAGGATTGTAGTACAACTATCATCTTAGAGTTTATCTTTATAATCAATGTTGATTATTAATAAAATAGAAAATCCTAAAAATTTGTATTCGTGATCTTTGATGTTCTTTTTCTTTAAATACATAGGTTGTAGGCAAATGCATAGGATCGACCAAAGAAAAGAAAAAGAGGAACGTTGGTGGTAATAAAAATAAAAGAGAGAAGAAAGAAGAAAAAGCTGAAACAAAAGAATTGGCTTAACGAGAAAAGACAACATAAAAATAATAAGGCCGGGATAACGCATATTGCCAAGCAAAATTGTGTTCGCGCTCCCAACATGTGATTTTTCTTCCACTATGGCCTAACCGCTAACGAGTATTATTATTGTTGAGTAACAGATAGGTGGTTAGTAGCTGGCATTTTGGAAACCCATCATTACAACACTCGTTCTAAAGACATGACAAAGGCAATCACTCAGGAAATTGAGGCTACAGTTATAGACACTACCCGGGAGGATGAGGTAGTAGACGTGGGCAGTATGAAAGAAGAGATGTACAAGCTGAAACAGCAGATGGCCGAGATGTACCAGGCCTGGGTGAACGGACAACCTTGTCATGACCCTAGTTCACGAATCATGAACATGTCATGACGGCACCCAGTCCTCGCGACTAGGTAAGCCTAACACCATGCGGAATATACACTTTCATGAACAAAAGGTAAAATAATAGTGGAATGATGTAAAAGAAATGTTATAAGTGCCGCTCGGCACATATATTTCGCTAAATACCAGAAGAAAACACACTACCAAAAGCCGGAAACTCACGGGTAACACAGACTAAGAAAAAGTATAACTATGGCTCTATACATCAAGAGTGTCTATACAACGGAAATAAGGAAATAGCTCATATCACTAATGAGAATGGAAGAAGACTCTCCGGATCTGCGGACTTAGCAGATCATACCTCAAGTCTCCTGAAGGTGCTCCTAAATCACCTATAGTGCGACTGACCTGATCTGTACCTGGATCTGCACAACAAAAATGCGAAGAAGAGTAGTATGGGTACACCACGATGGTACTCAATAAGTGCCAAGCCTAACCTCGATGGAGTAGTGACGAGGAAGGTCAGGGCCCTACCGAGAAGTACTAAAAAAATGATAATAACAATAATAGCGAGCAGTTCAAATGATAATAAGATTGAAATAACAGCAATGAAGTAAATACTGAAATCGCCTACAATTAAGCTAACATGGAGAAACCAACACAACAATGTACAAATCAACCAGACTAGGATCTCTGGGAATTGAACCCGCAGTCCCTCTCTATACTCAACGGCATAGGACCTCCGGGAATTGAACCCGCAGTCCATACATCAGTCTCACAAGATCTCCGGGAATTGAACCCGCAGTCCGTGTCTCAGTATCACATGATCTCCAAAATTTGACCCCGCAGTCCATATATCAGTACCTCTGGGTCTTCGGGAATCGAACACACAACACTTGGATCTCCGGGAATTGTACCCGCAGTCCGTATCTCAATATCTCAGGATCTCCAGGAATTGAACCCGCAGTACGTATATCAGTGTCTCTTTCTCTCCGGGAATTGAACTCGCAGCTCTCGGATCTTCGGGAATTAAACCCGCAATCCACAAACACAAACACAACCAATAAGAGGAAAAACACAGAGAAATATGAAGTACAGAGCTACAAATTTCACCAAATCCAGTCTTAACAAGTTCCAGGAAGTTCAATTAAGACAAGTAGGCACTTAGACAGATAACCCTATCTAATCATGCTTCTGTAACTAACATCGGATAAGTTTTACAATTGAATCAATTAAATATCAAGAATATCACGATTTGAACAGTTCAAGTAAGGTGGTTTTTTAACAATCTATGCAAGTACACGCCCGTCACCTCGCGTACAAGGCATTTAAATTAGTACATAATATCCTAGGGGAGAAGGTTCCCCCGCACAAGATTAGACAAGTCACTTACCTCAATTCCAGAACAAAACTGCTAAGAAACGACTCTGTTTCCATGAGTATCCGACTCCGAGTTGCCCGAATCTAGTCAAACTAATTACACAGTGTAAATAACATCGCAAGTAACTAATTACAATGATAAAATTAAAGCTACGACGCGAAAGTGGGTGAAATGACAAAAATACCCTGCAACCATCAACTCGGAATCGAAATATTTTTACATTTTCCGAACTCTCGTACTCTCACGAGTCTAACCATATAAAATTTATCGAAATCGGAGTTCGTTTCCCCCTCTAAATTATCAAAGTTTCTTCCATGAAACTACCCCAATTTTACACCCCAAATCCAAAATTAAAGTAACAAATTGAGTTTAGATTAGTGAATATTGATCACAAGGGAGTAAGAAATCGTTACCCAATAATTGTCTCTGAAATGCACGCGAGAAATTAGTCAAAACCGAGCTCCCTAGCTAGAGTCTTTGTAAAAATGGTGAAACCCTCGCGGATGAAGTGTTATATTCTGATTCTGTCTGCCCAGGTATTTACTCTATGCGATCGCATGCCCAATGTTGTGATTGCATTGAACACAATTTTATTCTCAATATTTAGTATTATGAGATCGCAGACATACAATGTGATCGCATAGAACAATTGTCCAGGCTCCAAATTTACTACTATGCGATCGCGCTCTATTCCCCGCGATCGTATAGAACAAATTACTTCCAGGGACCCAGGGCCACAATACACTATGCGATCACACAGATAGCCATGCGATCGCATATAGCAAGGTTACAAAGTTATGCGATCGCATCCCTGTCTATGCGATCACATAGAACAACTGAGAAGCTCAAATTCATTATTCTATGCGATTGCATCACCCCCGTGCGATCGTGTAGAGTATCCGCCTACAACACATACTAGCAACCAACATCACTTCAAAAATGCATGAATTGGTCCGATTGGACCCCCGGATTTACCCTAAGGCCACCGAGACCCCTATGAAAACCACCAACCTACCCCAAAATACGATACGAACTTGTTCCAATCATAAAAACATGCCCTTCAACATGGAAATCATCAAATCAAGGCGGATTCAAGCCTAAGTTTCAACCAAAACTTCCGAAACCAACATGTTATCAATAACACGACCAAACAACGTCCGAATGACCTGAAAATTTATAGATATATCCCAAATCACCTAAAAAGCTACTGCAACTGTCGAAATTCCATTCCGACCCTCGGATCAAAATCTCACCTATGAATCAGATTTCCAAAAATTCCAAACTTCGGCATTTCAAGCCTAAATGAGCTACGAACCTCCAAAATATATTCCGAACACGCTCCCAACCCCGAAATCACCTAGCAGAGCTAATGGAACCATCGGATTTCTGTTCTGAGGTTGTCTTAACACTGTCCTAAATACGGGCCATTTTTTAACTATGGAGCTCTCATTTAGGGACTAAGTGTCCCAAAACACTCCAAAATCTAGAACCGAACCTCCCGGAAAACCACAATAGCATAAATGAACTTAGGGGAGACACTTAATTGGGGATCGGGGTGTAAATTACAAAAATGACCGGCAAGGTCGTTATATCTTCCCACACTTAAAGATTTGTTCATGCTCGAACGAGCATGGAAAACATTCCTGGAGTTCTGAAGAGATGAGGGTATTGGCTGCGCATATCCTGTTCGGTCTCCCAAGTTACCTCCTCGACCGGTTGACCCCACCACTGGACCTTCACTAAAGCGATGTTCTTTGATCTTAGCTTCCTGATTTGCCTATCTAAAATTGCCACTGGCTCCTCAACATAAGACAGATCCTCGTCTAGCTGAACAAAAGTGAAATCCAACACGTGCAATGGGTCGCCATGGTATCTTCGGAGCATAGAGACATGAAATACGGGATGGACTCCGGCTAGGTTGGGAGGTAAGGCCAACTCATAAGCAACCTTCCCAACACGCCTCAAAATCTCAAAAGGGCCAATGAATCTCTGACTCAGCTTCCCCTTCTTCCCAAAGCTCATGATGCCCTTTTTGGGCGAGACCCGAAGTAGAACCCGCACGCCAACCATAAAAGCCACATCGCGGACCTTCTTGTCCGCATAACTCTTCTCTTTGGACTGGGCGGCACAGAGTTTATCCTGAATCACCTTGACTTTATCCATTGCATCCTGGACCATCTCAGTACATAGCAGCCTGGCCTTGCTCGGCTTGAACCAACCCGTGGGGGACCTGCACCTCCTACTATATAGGGCCTCATATGGTGCCATCTGAATGTTGTACCGATAGCTATTGTTAAAAGCAAACTCTACCAGTGGCAAGAAATAATCCCATGAACCTCCAAACTCAATCACACACGCACGGTGCATATCCTCCAAAATCTGAATAGTGCGCTCAGACTGGCATTCGTCTAGGGTGAAACGCTATGCTGAGCTCTACCCGAGTGCCTAACTCCTGCTGCATGGCTCTCCAGAACCTTGAAGTGAACTGATTGCCTCTGTCTGAAATGATGGAAACTAGAATACAATACATCCGCACTATCTCCCTGATGTAGATCTCCGTGAGCCGCTCCGATGAGTAAGTGGTGCACCCGGGTATGAAATGGGCGGACTTGGTCAGCCCATCCACAATGACCCAAATGGAATGAAACTTCCTCATATGGAAGTCCAGATACAAAGTCCACGGTGATGCGCTCCCACTTCCTCTCTGGGATTTGAATCTGCTGCATTAACCCACCCGGACGCTGATGCTCATATTTCACCTACTGGCAGTTGAGGAGCCTAGAAACATAGTCAACTATATACTTCTTTATCCGCATCCACCAGTAATGCTTCCTCAGGTCCTGATACATCTTCGCGGCATCCGGATGGATGGAATACAGCGAGCTGTGGGCCTCTGCTAGAATCAGCTCTTGAAGTTCATCTACATTAGGTACACAAATATGCCTCTGCATCCTATTCACTTTATCATCCCCAATGGTGACATCTCGGGCATCACCACGCCAAACATCTGCCGCTCTCTAATGCGATCTAATAGAGAAGACCGGGAAATCACATAGGCCAGAACCCGGCTGGGCTCCGAAAGATCCAATCCAACAAACTGCCTGGCTAAAGCCTGAACATCCATCGCCATAGGCCTCTTCGAAGCTGGTAGATATGGCAAACTCCCCAAACTCTCCGCCCGGCAACTCAAGGCATCGGCAACTACATTGGCCTTGCCCGGGTAATAGAGAATAGTAATATCATAGTCCTTCAACAGCTCCAACCATCTCCTCTGACGCATGTTCAGGTCCTTCTGCTTATGCAAGTGCTGCAAGCTCTGATGATCAGTTTAGATCTCACAAGGAACCCCATACAAATAATGATGCCAAATCTTCAAGGCGTGAACAATAGAAGCTAACTCAAGATCATGGACAGGGTAGTTCTTTTCATGTACCTTTAGCTGTCGGGACGCGTAGGCAATCACCCTACAGTCCTGCATCAGTACTGCGCCGAGTCCAACTCGCGAGGCATCACAATATACCGTATAGTACACCGATTCGGTAGGCAATATCAAGATAGGGGCCGATGTCAAAGCTGTCTTGAGATTTTGAAAACCCGTCTCACACTCTTTTGTCCACTAAAAAGGGGCACCCTTTTGGGTAAATCTGGTCATAAGTGTTGCGATCGAAGAGAACCCCTCTACAAAATGACGGTAATAACCCACCAGGCCAAGGAAACTACGAATCTTAGTAGCTGAGGAGGGCCTGGGCCAACTCTGCATGACCTCCACCTTCCTCGGATCCACTTGAATACCCTCGCTTGACACGACGTGGCCTAGAAATGCCACTAAACTCAGCCAATATTCACATTTAGAGAACTTTGCGTATAATTGCTTCTCCCTCAGATTCTGAAGCACTATCCTCAGGTGCTGCTTGTGCTTTTTCCGACTCCGGGAATATACCAAAATATCATCAATGAAAACAATCACAAACGAGTCAAGATATGGCCTGAATACACTGTGCATCAAATGCATAAAAGTTGCTGGGCCATTAGTCAGTCCGAAAGACATAACGAGGAACTCGTAGTGACCATACCGAGTCCTGAAGGCAGTCTTCACGATGATTTGGACTCCCCATAAACCCTTACATTCGAGGACGAATGTTCCTAAGGGGGGGAGGGTGTTACAACCCATATCCACACACGTTAGTTCATGCCATAAGTTAGATAACACAAATCCAAGAAGTAATTATCCTTGAGATGATAAGAAGTTAATCCGATTAATCTTAAGTGATACAAGGGTGCATAAGGGTGATTAACAAGTATTAGAAGTTAAACGAATCAAGGATGTCTGTAACTCGTACTTTTGGGTAAACCTATAGATGCTTAGTATACTTAGGAGGTCATGATTTAAGGAATTTGAATCATATAATATCCGTATCATAAGTCTTGAAGTCAAACGAGTTATGAAACAAAAGTCGACAAAAGTTGTTGCAATTTAGGTTCATAGTTTTACCTAAACTTTAGGTCAAATGTTATTAATTCTTTATCCCAATATACTTGGAATTACGGGGTGATATACCCACCCAATTGAAGATCTATGAGTCTAGTTTCCAACGCATTAAATGGTTTATCAATACGACATTGGAATAGTGAGATATAGACATTTTCGTGAGACTGCACAAGCTGCTAGGTGCAAGTAGGTGGGTCAGCTACTTGGTTAAATGTCGGCCCAAAAGAGGGAATTTCGGGTCAGAAAAGGAGCCCATTAAAAGTCTTATCTTCTGCAATATATCCCTCTTTATATTTCACAAATAACCAGACCTAAAACCCTGCAAACGTCCTCCCAAAAATTATCCACAAACCCTAATTGATTTTCCCTCTCTTTCAAGTTCAAATTGGGGGTAAACACTAGAGTTTGAAGAACCAAGTTAAAGGCTGAGTTATCCAACAACTAAGGTGAGTTTACTGCTATATTTCATACATTTATTCTGCTGTAAATTCATGGTAATTCGTTATATACATGTAAGAACTCACGGGACGGTGATCGGAAGCCGTGAGTTCAAGTTATTCACTTGTAGCGGACTGTTTTGTGGACTGTTTTATCTTGCTGTTGGGCTGCGTTTTTATTACTGTTTTGTGGAGTTTTAGAGGAGGCAGGGTGTGGAGAAACACCATATATATGTTGGTTTGAGATCTGCTAGTTCTTCGTAATATTTTTGGGTCGTTTGATACAACTATAGTGGCCGTCATATGTATGATGTGATTAGGTTGTGTGTGGACTGTTTTGGGAGGCTCAATATGTTTATTATTGATGTTGTTTAGGCTGTTTGGTGATTGTTTTGAATGGTGTGAAGTCATATATATAGGGGAGGTGCTGTCCGTTTCATCACAAAATAGGTTGTGATTGGTACATAATAGTTGCGACGCTTAAACGTTAACGATAGTGTCATTTCTCCTATTGTAGACTAAGGAGTCGTGACGTTTGCATAGCTTGAGGTTGTGGCAGTATATACAATGTATGTGAGGCTATCCCTTTCCTTCTTTTGCACGACTCCGATTGTACATAATGTAATGAACGAGCTTCCAAAGATACTCTATTCTTAGAAGCTAGCAGTACTTACATTGTTTCCCCTCTTATGGAACGATTGATGTTGATGTTGCTTCTCTTATTCTTATGTTATCAATCTTGTTGGTACTTCACGATTCCTATAAGGTTCATAGTGAAGAGTTAGTCCTAATAAGTTGTACATAGGATACCGACCTTACGTCACTCCGAAAGGTCTACAAGGTGTTTCCAGGAGTCGAGCATGCATTATATATATGTATCTATTTTACTCTACCGAGCCGCGCTATAGTCGGCCGGGTACGGCACCTATTGTGCAACCACTGATCAGTTGGGTTTTATTGAGCTCCACGTGGCCGGGTACGATTCTACCGAGCCTTATAATGGCCAGGTACGTTTTTACCGAGCCTATTACGGCCGTGTATGATATGATGATGATGATGCCCACCGAGGCGTATGTTTTAAAAGATTATGTATTTATACATATGTATCATGTATTTCATGTCAGTAGCCCTCAGAGGTACTCAGATGTTACATGTTGTATATTCTCTATCCATGCTTACATTACTGTTCGTATTTATAATTCTCTGCCTTACATACTCAGTACTTTATTCGTACTGACGTCCCTTTATTTGTGGACGCTATTTGTGGACGCTGCAGGTCCTGATAGACAGGCAGGTGCAGCTCCCCCATCACAGTAGGTTGTCCAATTCGGCGGTGATTGGCGAGATCCCTTCTCCGGACTTGCCTTGGTCTTGGTATGCATTTTTGTTATAGACATTATGGGTATGTCGGGGCCCTGTTCCGGCTATGTTGCAGAACTTATGTTCCTTTAGAGGCTCATAGACAAGTGTCGACTCATGTATAGTTTGGTATGCCTTGTCGGCTGGTTTTTGTTGTATAGTCTTTCATTTTAGCGTGGTAGCTTGTACCATATGTATATAGTTTCTTGATTGTTCTGGTCATCCCATGTTATGTAGGTTCATGCAATCATATTTTATTGTTGGTTGTTCATGATCCATGTCTACCATTTATATTGGTCTCGTCGGCCTAAAAGATAATAAAGAAGGTTAGATAAAATGTACGTTGGTGCTCGGCAAGTATGGTCGGGCGCTAGTCATGGTCCTCCAGTTTGGGTCGTGTCAAACTTGGTATCAGAGCAAGTCTGTCCTAGGGATTGTCTATGAGCCATGTCTAGTAGAGTCTCGATTATGGATGTGTAGCGCACCACATTTATAATCAGGAGGCTACATGACATCTAGGAATGTTACCTTCTTCCTAAATCTAGATCGTGCATAGAGTTAAGTCGTAAGTGTTCGTCTCTAATATTCACCTTGTTTTCTTTCAGTGATGCCTTCGACTAGGAAACAAGCAATTAGTAGACGGCTTGATAGAGCTGCGGGAGAGGGTACCTGTCAGGTGCCCCAAGCCAGAGCAGGCCAAAGTGAGGCTCGGAGTGAGATGCCGTCTCATACCTCATCTACTCCGTCTCCTCCAGAGGATATTAGGTGGCACCCAGCACCTCCAGCTCCTCCATCTGGCACTACAGACCAGGATATGCGGAGTGCTTTGCAGTTATTGACTAGCTTGGTAGCT
The DNA here is from genome assembly GCA_032618575.1 of Nicotiana noctiflora. Taxonomy (NCBI): domain Eukaryota; kingdom Viridiplantae; phylum Streptophyta; class Magnoliopsida; order Solanales; family Solanaceae; genus Nicotiana; species Nicotiana noctiflora. Next base: position 42,761 of record JASVEL010000693.1, read on the forward strand.
GCTCAGGCTCAGAGGCAGAATACAGGTGCTGCTGATAAACCAGCTAGTACAAGAGTTCGTGACTTTATTAATTTAGACCCTCCAGTGTTTACCGGATCAGACCCCAAGGAGGATCCGCAGACTTTTATTGACTAGGTTTATCGTACACTACGGGTTATGCATGTTAGTGATACAGAGGTAGTAGAGTTGGCTTCTTATCGGCTACGGGATTTAGCGGTTCTTTGGTATGATAGTTGGGAGAGATCCAGGGGTCCGAACGCTCCTCCAGCTGTGTGGAAGGATTTTTCTGAGGCCTTTCTTCGTCACTATTTGCCAGTTGAGATACGACGAGCTAGAGCTGATAAGTTCTTGAACCTTAGACAAGGTAATTTAAGTGTGCGAGAGTATAGCATGCAGTTTGATTCTTTAGCAAGGTATGCTCCCCATATGGTGGCCGAGATGAGTGATAGGGTGCATTTGTTCGTGAACGGGTTGGGACCCCATATGATAAATGAGTGTATGACAACCTCCTTGGTAGAAGGCATGGATATTTCCCGTATTCAAGCTTATGCTCAGACCCTAGAGGATCGTAAGCGCCAGCAGAGGGCAGATAGGGAGCAGGATAGGGGCCAGCATAAGAGGGTGAGATTTGCAAGGTATTCTGATGACTTAAGAGGCAGCGCCAGACCCCAATCTTCGAGGAGTTCGGCGCCATCTGTAGCTAGTTCTCCTCCACAGTTTTAGAGGCCTCGATATGATCAATCCTATTCTAGTCCAGGTCAGAGTTCGGAGGCATCTGGATCGCAACATCACAGGGTTACTAGTCAGACGAAACCCCCAACACCACGTTGTGATCAGTGCGGCAAGGCCCACTTTGGACTGTGCCATCGAGGTTCTGATGCGTGTTATTCTTGTGGACAGCCTGGCCATATGATGAGGGATTGTCCTAACAGGGGAGGTGATGGTATGGCTCAACCGACTAGATCTGTGTCTGGTTCTTCCTCATCAGTTCGACCTCCGGCACGGGGTTTTCAGCAGTCGACAGGTCGTGGTAGAGGTAGAGGTGCAAGGCCGAGTTCGAGTGGTGCTCAAAATCGAACATATGCTCTAGTAGGTCGACAGGATCTCGAGTCGTCTCCAGATGTTGTTACATGTATATTATCTTTGTTTTCTTATGATGTTATGCGTTGATTGATCCGGGATCTACATTATCATATGTTACACCCTTTGTGGCTAATAAGTTTGGCATTGAACCTGAATTGATAAGTAAACCCCTTACGGTATCTACTCCAATAGGAGATTCTGTGATTGCTAGAAGGGTATATAGAGGTTGCACTGTGATGATTTGTAGTCGTCAAACCTCGGCAGATTTATTTGAGTTAGAAATGGTTGATTTTGATGTGATACTAGGAATGGACTGGTTGGCCTCATGCTATGCAAATGTTGATTGTCGTATGAAGATGGTTAAGTTTCAATTTCCTGGTGAACCCGTCATTGAATGGAAGGGGAACATTGCTACATTGAAAGGTAGGTTTATTTCCTACCTTAAGGCAAGGAAAATGATCTCAAAAGGTTACATTTATCATCTTGTTCGCGTTAGGGATGCTGAGGCGAAGCTGCCTACTCTACAATCTATCCCCGTGGTCAATGAATTTCCAGATGTTTTCCCAAATGAACTCCCAGGCCTTCCTCCATAAAGGGAGATTGAGTTTAGCATTGATGTGTTGCCTGACACTCAACCGATCTCTATCCCTCCATATAGAATGGCCCCGGCAGAGCTGCGAGAGTTGAAGGCGCAGTTAAAGGACTTACTGGATAAGGGCTTCATTAGGCCTAGCACTTCACCTTGGGGTGCGCCGGTCCTATTCGTGCGGAAGAAAGATGGGTCATTACGGATGTGTATCGACTATCGGCAGTTGAATAAGTTTACTATAAAGAACAAGTATCCACTTCAAATAATTGACGACTTGTTTGACCAACTCCAGGGTGCCAAGTATTTCTCCAAGATTGACTTACGTTCAAGGTATTATCAGGTGAGGGTTAAGGAGAAGGATATTCCAAAGACGGCCTTTCGGACAAGATATGGACACTTTGAGTTCTTGGTGATGTCGTTCGGGCTAACAAATGCCCCAGCAGCTTTTATTGATCTCATGAATACTGTATTCAGGCCATATCTTGATGTGTTCGTAATTGTATTCATTGATGACATTCTGGTGTATTCTCGTTCGGAGGAGGAACATGCGAGCCACTTGCGGATAGTATTATAGATGCTTCAGGATCGTATGTTATATGCTAAGCTCGCCAAATGTGAATTCTGGCTGAACTCAGTAGCATTCCTTGGCCATGTGATATCTGACGAGGGTATTAGTGTCGACACTCAGAAGATTGATGCAGTAAAGAATTGGCCGAGACCTACAACACCATCAGAAGTTCGTAGCTTCCTGGGGCTAGCAGGATATTATAGGCGATTTGTAGAAGGGTTTTCCTCTATATCAGCACCATTGACTAAGTTAACACAGAAAGCTACCAAGTTCCGGTGGTCTAACACTTGTGAACGTAGTTTTCAGGAGCTGAAGGATCGATTGACATCCGCACCGGTGCTCACTCTCCCTGAAGGAACAGAAGGATATGTGGTATATTGTGATGCCTCGGGTATAGGTTTGGGGTGCGTGTTGATGCAGCATGGGAAGGTGATTTCATATGCATCAAGACAATTAAAGAAGCATGAAAAGAATTATCCAACCCATGATTTGGAATTGGCTGCAGTAATATATGCTTTGAAGATATGGCGGCACTACTTATACGGCGTCCATGTTGACATCTACATAGATCACAAGAGTCTACAATACATCTTCAAGCAGAAAGAGTTGAATTTGAGGCAGCGTAGGTGGCTTGAATTACTGAAGGACTACGACGTCGAGATATTGTATCATCCCGGTAAAGCCAATGTTGTGGCGGATGCTCTCAGCCGTAAGTCAATGGGAAGCTTAGTACATATTGATGCAGGTAGATGGGGGTTGACTAAAGAGCTTCATCAGCTAGGCAATATGAGAATCAGATTGTTAGACTCTGATCGGAAGTGTTACTGTACAGAATACATGAGAATCATCTTTGGTAGCCGAGGTAAAAGCACGGCAATATGAAGATCCTATCTTACTACGATTGAGAGAGAACATTCAGCAGTGTAAAATTACGGCTTTTGAGATCGGAGGAGATGGGGCACTGAGATACCAGGGCCGATTATGTGTGCCGAATGTAGCAGGGTTGCGAGAAAAGATTATGAATGAAATTCATCAATCCCGATATTCCATCCATCCTGGCTCAACAAAGATGTATCATGATGTCAAGGAGCAGTATTGGTGGGATAACATGAAAAAGTCTATTGCAGAATTTGTAGCCCAGTGTCCCAATTGTCAACAAGTGAAGATAGAACATCAGAAACCCGGTGGATTGCTTCAGAATATAGAGATTCCGACCTGGAAATGGGAGGTGATTAATATGGACTTCGTTATTGGATTACCTCGATCTTATCATAAGTTTGACTCTATCTGGGTGATAGTTGATCGACTTACAAAATGTGCTCATTTTCTGCCAGTTAAGACAACTTACTCGGCTAAAGATTATGCGAAGTTGTATATCAAGGAGATTGTTAGGCTTCATGGTGTGCCGGTATCTATTATATCAAATCGAGGAGCTCAATTTACGGCTAACTTTTGGAGGTCTTTTCAGAAAGGTTTAGGCACACAGGTGAATCTCAGCACTGCATTTCATCCGCAGACTGACGGACAGGCTGAACGTACCATTCGGACATTGGAAGATATGCTACGAGCATGTGTTCTAGATTTTAAGGGAAATTGGGATGACCATCTTCCACTCATAGAATTTGCCTACAATAATAGCTACCATTCCATTACTAAAATGGCCCCATATGAGGCACTATATGGGAGGAGATGTAGATCACCAGTTGGATGGTTCGAAGTCGGTGAAACAGAATTATATGGGCCAGATTTGATTCACCAAGCCATTGAGAAGGTGAAAGTGATACGGGAACGATTGAGGACGGCACAAAGCAGGCAAAAGTCTTATTCCGATGTCCGACGTCGTGATCTTGAGTTTGAGGTTGGTGATTGGGTTTTCTGAGGATCTCACCAATGAAGGGTGTTATGCGTTTTGGGAAGAAAGGTAAGCTGAGTCCAAGGTATATCGGTCCGTATAAATTTCTTCAACGAATTGGACAAGTTGCTTATGAGTTAGAATTGCCATTCGAATTAGAATTTGTCCACCCGGTATTCCATGTATCTATGTTGAGGAAATGTATTGGAGACCCTTCTCGAGTTGTCCCTATCAAAGATGTTCAAGTTACGGAGGATCTATCATATGAAGAAGTGCCAGTGGCTATATTAGATCGACAAGTCCGCAAGTTGAGAACAAAAGATGTAGCTTCCGTCAAAGTATTGTGGAGGAACAAGAATATGAAAGAAATGACGTGGGAAGCGGAAGAAGAGATGAAGTCTAAATACCCTTACCTATTCCAGAATGATGGTAACAAGGATGTTGGTGGAACGCAAGATACATTATAAAGGTGAAATGGCTTTATGAGGTAAGCAATAACTTGAGAACCGTCTTCCTTAATACAAAGTGGTGATATGTAAATAATGTCCATGTCCATAATGCTTTGTGTAGCCTTGTGAGGCCATACTTTGAGATTCACTGCTTGCAAATTTTGCTAGTGACCATTTTATAGGGGAAAATTGACCAAAAATTTCCACTAGAATCCACGATGATTTGGACTCCTTATAAACCCTTACATTCGAGGATGAATGTTCCTAAGGGGGGAGGGTGTTACAACCCATATACAGACACGTTAGTTCATGCCATAAGTTAGATAACACAAATCCAAGAAGGAATTATCCTTGAGATGATAAGAAGTTAATCCGATTAATCTTAAGTGATACAAAGTTGCATAAGAGTGATTAACAAGTATTAGAAGTTAAACGAATCAAGGATGCTGTAACTCGTACTTTTGGGTAAACCTATAGATGCTTAGTATACTTAGGAGGTCATGATTTAAGGTATTTGAATCATATAATATCTGTATCATAAATCTTGAAGTCAAACGAGTTATGAAACAAAAGTCGACAAAAGTTGTTGCAACTTAGGTTCATAGTTTTACCTAAACTTTATGTCAAATGTTATTAAGTCTTTCTCCCAATATACTTGTAATTACGGGGTGATCTACCCACCAAATTGAAGATCTATGAGTCTAGTTTCCAACTCATTAAACGGTTTATCAATACGACTTTGGAATAGTGAGATATAGACATTTACGTGAGACTGCACAAGCTGCTAGGTGCAAGTAGGTGGGTCAGCTACTTGGTTAAATGTCGGCCCAAAAGAGGGAATTTCGGGTCAGAAAAGGAGCCCATTAAAAGTCTTATCTTCTGCAATATATCCCTCTTTATATTTCACAAATAACCAGACCTAAAACCCTGCAAACCTCCTCCCAAAAATTATCCACAAACCCTAATTGATTTTCCCTCTCTTTCAAGTTCAAATTGGGGGTAAACACTAGAGTTTGAAGAACCCAAGTTAAAGGCTGAGTTATCCAACAACTAAGGTGAGTTTACTGCTATATTTCATACATTTATTCTGCTGTAAATTCATGGTAATTCGTTATATACATGTAAGAACTCACGGGACGGTGATCGGAAGCCGTGAGTTCAAGTTATTCACTTGTAGCGGACTGTTTTGTGGACTGTTTTGTGTTGCTGTTGGGCTGCATTTTTATTACTGTTTTGTGGAGTTTTGGAGGAGGCAGGGTGTGGAGAAACACCATATAAATGTTGGTTTGTGGTCTGCTAGTTCTTCGTAATAATTTTGGGTTGTTTGATACGACTATAGTGACCGTCGTATGTATGATGTGATTAGGTTGTGTGTGGACTGTTTTGGGAGGCTCAATATGTTTATTATTGATGTTGTTTAGGCTGTTTGGTGATTGTTTTGAATGGTGTGAAGTCATATATATAGGGGAGGTGCTGTTCGTTTCATCACAAAATAGGTAGTGATTGGTACATAATAGTTGCGACGCTTAAACGTTAACGATAGTGTCATTTCTCCTATTGTAGACTAAAGAGTCGTGACGTTTGCATAGCTTGAGGTTGTGGAAGTATATACAAGGTATGTGAGGCTATCCCTTTCCTTCTTTTGCACGACTCCGATTGTACATAATGTAATGAACAAGCTTCCAAAGATACTCTATTCTTAGAAGCTAGCAGTACTTACATTGTTTCCCCTCTTATGGAACGATTGATGTTGATGTTGCTTCTCTTATTCTTATGTTATCAATCTTGTTGGTACTTCCTGATTCCTATAAGGTTCATAGTGAAGAGTTAGTTCTAATAAGGTGTACATAGGATACCGACCTTACGTCACTCCGAAAGGTCTACAAGGTGTTTCCATGAGTCGAGCATGCATTATATATATGTATCTATTTTACTCTACCGAGCCGCGCTATAGTCGGCCGGGTACGACACCTATTGTGCAACCACTGATCAGTTGGGTTTTACCGAGCTCCACGTGGCCGGGTACGATTCTACCGAGCCTTATAATGGCCGGGTATGTTTTTACCGAGCCTATTACGGCCGGGTATGATATGATGATGATGATGCCCACAGAGGCGTATGTTTTAAAAGATTATGTATTTATACATATGTATCATGTATTTCATGTCAGTAGCCCTCAGAGGTACTCAGATGTTACAGGTTGTATATTCTCTATCCCTGCTTACATTACTGTTCGTATTTATGGTTCTCTGCCTTACATACTCAGTACTTTATTCGTACCGACGTCCTTTTATTTGTGGACGCTGCATGTCGTGCTGCAGGTCCTGATAGACAGGCAGGTGCAGCTCCCCCATCACAGTAGGTTGTCCAATTCAGCGGTGATTGGCGAGATCCCTTCTTCGGACTTGCCTTGGTCTTGGTATGCATTTTTGTTATAGACATTATGGGTATGTCGGGGCCCTGTTCCGGCTATGTTGCAGCACTTATGTTCCTTTAGAGGCTCATAGACAAGTGTCGACTCATGTATAGTTTGGTATGCCTTGTCGGTTGGTTTTTGTTGTATAGTCTTTCATTTTAGCGTGGTAGCTTGTACCATATGTATATAGTTTCTTGATTGTCTGGTCATCCCATGTTATGTAGGTTCATGCAATCATATTTTATTGTTGGTTGTTCATGATCCATGTCTACCATTTATATTGGTCTCGTCGGCCTAAAAGATAATAAAGAAGGTTAGATAAAATGTACGTTGGTGCTCCGCAAGTATGGTCGGGTGCTAGTCATGGTCCTCCAGTTTGGGTCGTGACAACATGTGCGCCCTATAGTTGGTCAAATAAATCATCAATATGTGGCAAATGATACCGGTTCTTCATTGTAACTTTGTTTAACTGGCGATAGTCAATACACAAATGCATAGAATCGTCCTTTTTTCTTCACAAATAACACAGGATCACCCTAAGGTGAAACACTAGGTCGAATGAAACCCTTACCCAAAAACTCCTGTAACTGATCCTTCAACTCCTTCAACTCAGGAGGAGCCATGCGGTATGGAGGAATAGAAATGGGCTGAGTGTCCGGCAATAAGTCAATACCAAAATCGATATCTCTATCGGGCGGCCTCCCCGGGAGATCAGCTGGAAATACATCAGAGAAATCACGTACCACTCGGACGGAATCAATAGAAGGAGTGTCAATTCTAACATCCCTCACATAAGCTAGATAAGTAGCATACCCTTTCTCGACCATACGCTTAGCTTTGAGAAAGGAAATAACACGGCTCTGGGGATGTGATCTAGAGTACCACTCCACTTAATACGTGGAATTCCTAGCATAGCCAGCGTCACGGTCTTGGCATGACAATCATGAATAGCATAATGGGGTGACAACTAGTCCATGCCGAGAATAATATTGAAACCAACCGTACCGAGTAATAAAAGATCAGCTCTGGTCTCAAAACCACAAATAGTGACCAAACACGACCGATACACACGGTCCATAACCAAAGAGTCTCCCATCGGAGTAGAAAATAAATGGGGGCACTCAAAGAATTTCCAGGCATACCCAGATGTGAAACAAAATAAGAGGACACATATGAAAAAGTAGAACCAGGATCGAATAGAACCGATACCTCTCTATGACTAACCAAGATAATACATGTGATAAAAGAATCGGAGGAAACAACTGCAACACGATCAGGAATAGCATAAAATCTGGCCAGACCCCTCTCTCGAGGGCGGCCTCTGGCACCCTGATCCCCGCCCCTGGCTGGCCGGGGAGGTGGGGTGGCAGTTGGGGTTGGAACGATGACCTGCTGACCCTGTGAACCACGTTGAGGCTACAAAGTCTGTGGAGCCGCTCCACTAGCACTCCCAAACTAGATGGCGAGTATCCCCGCACTCAAAATAATCTCTGGGAGGACGCGGTGGCTGTGACTGACCGGTCTCGCCCGCGCTGGAATGACCCCTGGAGGTACCCCGCACAGGAGGCGCACTGGAAACTGGAGGAGCATAGTAAGGCTCCTGAGGTGCTGGAAGGGCTGGAGTATAACCGGCTGCTGGCAATGCTGAATGAACTAGGCGACAAGAATAACCCTTCACAAAATGAACGGCTGTTGAAGTACGGGCACCAGAGAAATGACCCGACTCACGAGACCTCTTGGCCTCCGTCTATCATCGCTCTCTAGGGAGCATACTCTCAATCCGCCATGCAATACTCACCGCCTGCTGATACGGTACATTTGTCTCAAGCTCTCTAGCGATGCTGGACCTCATCGGCATAATAAGGCCCTCAATAAACCTCTGCACTCTCTCCCGGACCGTGGCTACCAAGGCCGGTGCATGCCTGGCTAACTGGGTGAAAATGATAGCATACTCCGATGCTGTCATAGAGCCCTGTGGTAATGTGCAATTCCACCGCTAAAAAGCAATAGATACGGTCGTACGCAATATATTTACCCAACTATGAGTCGGGGTCGAATCCCACAGAGAACAATATGTAGGCGATTAGGAATGCAAGAAAATTATCGCTAGTCGCGCTAAGATAAACACTTAATATTTTGGGTTGAAAAGATTTCTATATTTAAATGCGGAAATGTAAACTAACCTAGAAAGCAAATAAAATGATCAATGGCTACATGTATGAATGCATCGGGAATTACACTCAAGTAACGATCCAATGTATTTCACGATTTTACAAATATGAGCGAGTTTATGTTAATTAGCCATGGATAATAATTCTTAACTAGCTACTTCCGAAGACTAACAAGACTTCCTAATTGAATTATCCCTAATCACAATTAGAAGATTAAGCACACCCGATTGCCTACAAGTAGTTCAATCCTATCCCTAGGTAGAATCTATAAAATGAGGGTTAACGCCTCAAGTTCTTGTTAATTAATCTTTCCCAACTCCGAATTACCTTTCCCAAAATTATTTCAAAGTAAATGGGCGAGTCCTAGAGTTAGCTATTCTCTTTGGAAACATTAAAGAACAAGAATAATTAAAGTAACAATGACTCACTTCATAAATATATAAAAATCATTCAATACATAAGCACAACAAGGTATTTAATCCACACTTTAAATATGAATATTCCCATAAACAAGATTCAAGTGTTGGAAATAAATACTACACACTTAGATATACAATACAAAGCAAGGAAATGAAGAAATAAATATAAATGGATAAAAAATCCTTAACCACAAGCTTTAATCTTCAAGACCCAAGTGTGTGTGCAAAACCCTAGCCTCCAAACTTGTTCTCTCTATGCAAAGAGTAAAAGATATTCCAAAAGTAAAGAAAATAATGAGAGATGCAGAGAGATCTCTTCCGTGTCTGTTTTGACGAGTATATAATTGATTTGGGGTAAAAACTTGTGAAATGCCCGTTGTGTCCAGATCTGATGCTCAGTTTTCGCACCTGCGGAAAACACCTCGCAGGTGCGGCTCTGCTTAAGCGGAACTTACCCGCAGAAGCGACAAAGTGCCTCCTGTCAAGCCATTGCAGAAGCGGAAAAATGGCCATTGAAGCGACATCGCTGAAGCGCCTCAGGAACCGCAGAAGCGCAATGCTCCCCAAGATACATTCGCAGGAGCGACCTTTCTATCGCATAAGCAGTCACGCTTCTGCGTCTTTATCTCCGCAGAAGCGAAATTGGCTGGTCCTTCAACAATCCGCAAAAGTGACCAAAATCCCGCAGAGGCGACATCGCTTCTGCGACAAACATCCGTAGAAGCGAAATGCCTGGCAGTTTTGCAATGTTTCCTCTCTTTTTAGCTCAATTCCTTGTTACTTCAACCCAAATCACCTACTAGCATCATTTACCTGAAAATCTAGCAATAACCACCATAAGCAACCTCATTTTATACTTAAAAGGCATAAAAAGCTAAGCAAAAGAGGCTAAAATGAGTCGTAAAATCACCACTCATCAACACCCCCAACTTAAGCTTTTGCTTGTCCTCAAGCAAATCAAAACCACAACTTTAATGAGGATTCACCATTTACAATACGAGTGGCATTGCGATTATAAACATATCACATTATCCCCAACTTATCTCATTCAAACACCATACTTATGGATTTGGTTGATACTAACAATTATGCTCAAGTATGTACATCTTTTTCTAATAACTCCCTCCTAAAGAAAATCAACTTCAACAATGTGCAAGGGAGTTCCAAAACAATCAAGTGACAAAAATAAGTCTCAATGAGTGAATCAAAGGCACTAGTTCACTATGATTGCTCACTTTACTCAATTTCACCGGTCTTTTCTAATTCATGTGCCCTCACAAGAAAGAAAGTCCCAACAAAGAACAATATATTTACGACACAACACAAGGGACAAAGTTTTCGAAAACACTCGCTCTCACAAAGAAACTTCAAGTGTTACAACACCTCATACCATAAGCTTGACCTTATTTTAATTCAACGCTTATTCAAGAATGCTTAGTTGGAGGTCCCATAAGGACTTTTTAAGCTTGTAGTGTAGGTTTAGGGAAGGTTGGATAAGCATTTTGGGTACATGTGACTTCATCCTCCTTGAACACTACTCACAAGTTTCATCCTTTTGCACTTTGATTCTCTTTAACTCACATAGCCTCATTGGCACCTAGTTCCCTATATTGAACCACCTTACACGCCTCTCCCAAATTTTAATCAAGGCTCCACAATGTACATATTTACACATATATAAAGACTAACTTTTTTTCATTTTTCTTTTGGAGCTTGAATACTTTAATAAACACTTTGAGGCATGTGGTCTTAGACTCAATGCCTAACCTTGCCTATCTCCACTTGACACCACCCCCAACTTAGGCTTTTAGCCACATTTTCAATGTTAAAGGAGGGACGGGTTCAAAAGAGGGAATTATTTTGCAAAAAGCGAAAGGTTTGTAATGAGTTGGCCAAAGAAAGGTTTAAAGGCTTAATAAAAGGGTACTAGTGATATTATTTACACAACGGTAGGCTTGAAAGGCTAAAGAGGTGTTTAAAATTAAAATGAAGAATGCCTAAGATCATTTCTCCAACCAAATATACTATCATTAGCATTGAAAAACCAAGCGGGCAAGTTCTAGATGATGGAAGTAAACACAAGATTTATTTCAGCACTTGTTAACACACATGGCACATGAATTAATGAAGACGGATTAATTCTATCAAACTAGTGAGCTAAGATTCACTAAAAGAGCCAAAAATTTATCACGACAATCATTTTACACCATGCAATTTACTTGTTTTTAGTTTAGACTAAATTTTTTGAGGGGTATTCTTAATTCATAATTTACATACAAGAGGCTAATTTTTATTAGTATCAAATAATCCAAAAGCCTCATCCTAATAAAACAAGACTAATTCCATTAAGAAGGTTGTCACACTATCTCTCATAGGAAAAAGTCACCCGGTTCACTAAAGTGTTCCTTGGGAAAGAACCGTAGCATGAAGAAAACCCAAGGAGTAATAAAAGAAAAGAAACTACTCTACAGGATACTAAAAAAATATAGGCTAATAAGAAGAAAAATAAATAAGAAAAGCACAATACTAACACAAATATGACTAATCAAATCAAACCCGGCAAGGGCACACAGTGTATAGAACATCAAAGTCAAAACCTACACAGCATAGTCACAAGCTACAAAAGCCACCCCCAACTAGAATATTGCAGTGTCCTCACTGCACAATATCAAATGTAAAGCATAAAAAGTTTGAGGGTCTCCCTGAGGTCTGCATCAGACTAGCAGACTGTGGGAGGAAGGTTGATCACTGCTGAGCTGAGCTCGTGGCTCTCTCATCATCGGTCTCCTCCTCATCATCATCATCATCATCATCATTGCCATTATCTCCAGCAGACTCTGTCATAAAAGAGTACTCCTCACTTTCATACTTGGTCTCCACTGGGATCTTCTTATCTGGGTTTCCCCATTTGAAGATTGCATTGATGCCTCTCCACATCTTGATCATCAGCTTGCCCTTCTTCTTGTTCTTTTTCTTCTCTTCCTAAAAATCAGACTGAAAGGTGGCATGGGCCTTAGCCAGTGTACTGTAGGCTCCTTCCAGTTTAGTCACTAATGCTGCCATCTTCTTCATGTTATGATTTTGGAGTGTCTGAGCATCCAAGTAACTCTGCATTTCTTCCATGGAGAAGTAAGAGGGCCTAGGCTGTAAGGAGGGTGGCCCACTAGGAAGCTGTGATACTAACTCCTTAATGGTCTAAAGCTCGGAGTTAAGAATTATAGATGGCCCCTGAGCAGCTGTCTGTGAAGAAGACTCTGATCCGGGGGCTGTGAATGTCATTTTTCGATTATTTCTTTTAATCACACTCCCCTCTCACGTCACTCTCAATGGATGAGATGGTTTGTCCACTGGTAGCCCCTGATCGGTTCTACAGACATCAACCTCTGCCCTAGTGCACAGCTGTGTGATAAGAGAGGGGAATAGTAGGCCTGCTTCCTTGTTGCTCGAGTACTCTCTCAAGTACTGTCTCATTTCCTGTAGAATGTTGTATCCAACATTCACCGGTGTGCCATCTAAAATGCATGCTTTGATCAGTGCCCGGGTGTAGGAAACATCAGTCATATTGCCACAAGGAGAGACTCTATTAATGAGGATGTATAGCCACATTTTAGCCTCAGCGGTGAAGTGGATAGATTTGAACCCTTTTTTTCTGGTTCCCCATTTTTCTCTCAGCTGTGTGGAAAGAGCTTGGAGACAAGCCATGCTCCATTTTCACAAGTATTCTTTTCCCGTACCTGGTCCACCGGAAAGTTGGGAATTCCAAGAGTATCATTGATTTGTTCAATTCCAAACCTCACTAACTTCCCTCGGATGACTATTTGTGGGCTACCAAAATATGCCCGCCTGAGGTTAGCATAGAATTAACCGACCCACTCCTCATTGGCTTTGCAAGGAGTGGTGATGAAGCAGGACCATCCCAATGATTCGAGTCGAGCATAGAAGTCTGGAAGCTTTTCTGCCAACTTCTCTTCATGAATTCCTTTTTTAAGGATAATCTTCTTGTGGACGAGGTCGTCCAAATATCGCCGCTCACACTTAGTGGACATGAAGCGTGTATCATCATATGGCTCATCGATCTCTTCTTCGATTTCTCTCCGTTGTCCGCTTTGTTTGCGTCCATTTTCAAATAAATCACCTACAAAAATTCAACACAATGTAAATTGGGCAGTTGAACCATATTAAGAACTTCAACACACTGCAATTTAGCCAAAAGTTTGGATTGAACGGGCCCGTGAAGCAAAAGCTGCAGAGCTACTAGAGTTTGCAAAAATTCCTAGTTTTCGCTTCTGCGAACAAGGAGCCGCAGAAGCGGAGCCGTTTCTACGAAAAACTTTTCGCTTCTACGGTGGGACTCGCTTCTGTGTGACTTCTTCCGTAGAAGCGATTTCACTTCTGCGAAGAAAGTCCGCTTCTGCGCTCTTCGTCATCTTCTTCACTACCCAACACTTTTATCAAAATTTTTGCTTCCTTTTTCGATGCCCAAACAAATTTTTGGCTTGTATTAGTGCAGTAAAAGGTTTATGATTCAATTAAGTCCCATTTGTGATGTAAAGCCACAATATTTCTTTGAAACAATGTGACAAATATCTTGTGGACAATTTAATTCGACCTCTCTTTGAACAACATTTTGGTATTGAGACTTCCCAAAATTTGTTCACATTACCAGCTCACACTACTTACACTCAACCAATTCCTCACTTCCTATAACAACAAGAATTCAAAAACCAAAAGACGGAAAAAGAAAAATTGAGAAATATTACCTACAAACAATGTTGGATATGGAAATGACATGGGGGATATGAGGAATAGGAAGACATTACCTGAAGTTTGCAGAAGAGAAGGAGTCTACACGAGATGTTCTTGAACCCGTTGCTAAGAAATTCGAAATTTTGGGGAGTTAGGGTAGGGGAGACAGTTTTAGTGAAGTGGGTTAAACAAAAGACCCATTTCCCTCTGTTTTGAAATTAAAACCTAGACGGTTTTCGCTTCTGCGAAAATTTCCCGCTCCTACGCAACCGTTTAGGCGGATTATGGGCCGCTTCTGCGAACTGGGCCACTTTTGCGGTTTGTATAACCGCTTCTGCGGTATCGCTGATGCGTAAATCAGGACGCTTTTGCGATTGTCCCACTTCTGCGATACTAATGTCGCTTCTGCGGGAACACAGGTGCAAGCTTTTTATCGTAGAGGCAATTTTAGCAGAATTTTGTTGCCAATTTTCTTCAGCTACTGGTTTGGCCTCTCCGGGTCATCCCGACCTGCTCAAATCAACTCAAAAAATTCTCAAACTTGGCAGATTAGTTCAACATAATATTCTAAGCTATTCTAAAAAAGAAAATTTCAAAAATGACAAAAATTTTGTAAAATAATGGGTTGCCTCCCACAAAGCGCCGCATTTAACATCGTGGCACGACGCAAACAACCTTACCACTTTTCTCGCCACTTGAATGATATGAATTGGGCCCCTAGCTTAGAATCAAGCTAATGACCACGAGCGATAGGGGGTGGTAATTGGATGTTCGAGCCAATGCTTAAAATTTTCATTTTGCACTTCTTGGCTTTCAAGTGAGGAATGTCGTTTTGATTTCTTGCCTCCTCAAACTGTAAAATGTATGGCTGAAGTTTTTCCTCCTCGCACTCCTTCATTGATTCATGTGGTTCAACTCTCGTGTCACCACATAATTCCAATGTTGAAAAATGCTTGGAATGTGACTTTAAGCCTACACTTTGCAATTCTTCTATGTTGACATCCTCTTTTTCCCCCGGATTAGAGTCAACAACAACCACATTAGTATTTACACCGGTTGACTCCAATTCCATGTTTTTGCCGGCATCAACAACACTCATTGAGTTGGTTAGTGGATGTTCAATTTTTGCCTCCTCAAAGTAAAGCTCACTCTCTTCCTCGGAGTTGGACTCTTCTTGGCTTTCATCCGCACACGAAATTTGTTGGGCATAGTGAGCCTCAATCAAAAATTGCATATGATCCTCCAAAGTACAGATGTGCTCACCATTGTAATTTATGCATTGTTTCAAGTCCTCGAGTGCAATGTTGCGCTTCTCCTCATTTTCAAGAATGGTCTCCAACATAAGCATTATTCTCTCATTTTCGGCATTAGAGAATTCTTCTTGGTTTTGATCAATTGCCAAGGAAGGATTTTCATTTTCAACATCTAAGAAGGATTCTTGGTTTTCATTCACTTCCGAGGCTTTTTGAGCCCTTGAGGCTTCGATCATTTCATCCATTTGTGAGTGTAACCTTTCAAGTGCTAAACCATTTTGGAGACTAGTCTCCAAAAGATGTGCCAAGGCATTTTCTTCCTTGTTTCCTTCTTCAAGAAAACACTCCAACATGAGCTTGAATTCTCCATTTTGACCATGCTCAAATTCTTCCACCTCCATAACCCTATAATTCTCATAAAAACAAATAGAACCATCATAGTAGGGGCTTGGGGAAGGGAATAACAAATAAGCACAATCATCCCAATGACCATTTTGGAAACCACACTTATCACAAATACTCCACTCGTGGGTTTGGTATTGTGCACACAATCCTCCCCCGGGAGAATTTAAACAATTTTGCCACAAATGTGGTCCTCCACAATAAGGACAGGGATCATCAAAATATGAACAACTACCATCCGACCAATTTTCATTATATGATGCAATTTTTCAAGATTAATAAAATAAACAAGAAATAAACAAGAAAAATAGACCCAAGGTAAGAAAAAAAAATAATTACACAAATATTCAAAAGTTTGGACCAAAGCACTTTCGCTTACTTCTCAAACAACCTAAATTACGCCAAATTGCTCCCCGGCAACGACGCCATTTTTGCTAACGTCCAATTCCACCGCTAAAAAGCAATAGACACGGTCGTATGCAATATATTTACCCAACTATGAGTCGGGGTCGAATCCCACAGAGAACAATATGTAGGCGATTAGGAATGCAAGAAAATTATCGCTAGTCGAGCTAAGCTAAACACTTAAGATTTTGGGTTGAAAAGATTTCTATATCTAAATGTGGAAATGTAAACTAACCTAGAAAGCAAATAAAATGATCAATGGCTACAAGTATGAATGCATCGGGAATTACACTCAAGTAACGATCCAATGTATTTCACGATTTTACAAATATGAGCGAGTTTATGTTAATTAGCCACGGATAATAATTCTTAATTAGCTTCTTCCGAAGACTAACAAGACTTCCTAATTGAATTATCCTTAATCACAATTAGAAGATTAAGCACACCCGATTGGCTACAAGTAGTTCATTCCTATCACTATGAAGAATCTATTAAATGAGGGTTAACGCCTCAAGTTCTTGTTAATTAATCTTTCCCAACTCCGAATTATCTTTCCCAAAATTAATTCAAAGTAAATGGGCGAGTCCTAGAGTTAGCTATTCTTTGGAATCATTAAAGAACAAGAATAATTAAAGTAACAATAACTCACTTCATAAATATATAAAAATCATTCAATACATAAGCACAACAAGGTATTTAATCCACACTTTAAATATGAATATTCCCATAAACAAGATTCAAGTGTTGGAAATAAATACTACACACTTAGATATACAATACAAAGCAATGAAATGAAGAAATAAATATAAATGGATAAGAAATCCTTAACCACAAGCTTTAATCGTCAAGACCCAAGTATGTGTGCAAAACCCTAGCCCCCAAACTTGTTCTCTCTATGCCAAAGAGTAAAAGATATTCCAAAAGTAAAGAAAATAATGAGAGATGCAGAGAGATCTCTCCCGTGTCTATTTTGACGAGTATATAATTGATTTGGGGTAAAAACTTGTGAAATGCCCGTTCTGTCCAGGTCTGATGCTTAGTTTTCGCACCTGCGGAAAACACCTCGCAGGTGTGGCTCCGCTTAAGTGGAATTTACCCGCAGAAGCGACAAAGTGCCTCCTGTCAAGCCATCGCAGAAGCGGAAAAATGGCCGCTGAAGCGACATCGCTGAAGCGCCTCAGGAACCGGAGAAGCGGAATGCTCCCCAAGATACGTTCGCAGGAGCGACCTTTCTATCGCAAAAGCGGTCACGCTTCTACGTCTTTATCACCGCAGAAGCGGAATTGGCTTGTCCTTCGACAATCCGCAAAAGAGACCAAAATCCCGCAGAGGCGACATTGCTTCTACGACAAACATCCGCAGAAGCGAAATGCTTGGCAGTTTTGCAATGTTTCCTCTCTTCCTTGTAACTTCAACCCAAATCACCTACTAGCATCATTTACCTGAAAATCTAGCAATAACCACCATAAGAAACCTCATTTCATACTTAAAAGGCATAAAAAGCTAAGCAAAAGAGGCTAAAATGAGTGGTAAAATCACCACGCATCACCCTGACGCAATCGCTTAAACTTTGATTGCCAAGAGTCCTTAAAGCTTTGGGGAACAAACTCCCTCAAAAACATATCATAAAATTGTGTCCAGGTCAACGAGGCAGACTCATCTGGACTATCCAACTCATACATGCGCCACCAATCATAAGCGGCCCCACGAAGCTGAAAAGCCGTAAAGGAAACCCCGCTGGTCTCCAGAAATCCAAATGCATCATCTGAAGCCAAGCCACTGAACATTGGGGGATCATATTTCTTGAACCTCTCTAATCTACGCTGCTCGTTTTCGCAGGCAGCTGGCTCGCCTCCGGGCTGTACTGGGGCAGCAGGAGGCATAGTAACAATCTCTAGAACCTGCCCAATAGTCACTCGCTGCTCAGGTGTATCGGCTGCAAGAGTTTGGGCCCTTCCCCAGGCCTGAGATGTAGTTGCAGTGAGAGGAAGCAACCCTGCCTGAGCTAGAGTAGAAGACATGCTCATAAACTTGGCCAGGGTCTCCTGGAGAGCTAGAGTAGTAGCAGCTGTAGTCGGTGTGCCAGGTGCCTGCGCTCCAACCTGATCCATCGGTAGTGCCTTAGCGGCAGCGGGTGCGGGTGTTGTGGCTGCACCTCGGGTACATCCTTGACCTCTACTATGACCTCGGCCTCTGGCGGCGGCAGCAGGGGGCACGTGTGCCTGGTCCTCATGAGTAGCACGTGTCCTCACCATCTGTGAGAGAATAGAAAACCGAAGTTTAGATTTGGTGCCAAAATATCGCACGACAAGGAATTCAAAAGAAATGAAGAGCTTCTTAAACACTTACATAGCCTCTCATAGATAAATATAGACATCTCTATATCAATCAGCGAGACTCTAAATAATATGTCTGTGTCACGTGACTCCTATGAACCTAGAGCTCTAATACCAACTTGTCACGACCCTAGTTCACGAATCGTGAACATGTCATGACGGCACCCGGTCTTCGCGACTAGGTAAGCCTAACACAATGCATAATATACACTTTCATGAAAAAAAGGTAAAATAACAGTGGAATGATGTAAAAGAAATGTAATAAGTGTCGCTCGGAACATACATTTTGCAAATACCAGAAGAAAACACACTACAAAGACCCGGAAACTCACGGGCAACACAGACTAAGAAAAAGTACAACTGTGGTTCAATATATCAAGAGTGTCTATATAACGGAAATAAGGAAATAGCTAATATCACTAATGAGAATGGAAGAAGACTCTCTGGATCTGCGGACGTAGCAGATCATACCTCAAGTCTCCAGAATATGCTCCTAAATCACCTGTAGTGCGACTGATCTGAAGTACCTGGATATGCACAACAAAAGTGTGCAGAAGAGTAGTATGAGTACACCATGGCGGTACTCAGTAAGTGCCAAGCCTAACCTCGATGGAGTTGTGACGAGGAAGGTCAGGGCCCTACCTAGAAGTAATAAAAATAATGATAACAATAATAATATCGAGCATTTCAAATGCGAATAAGACTGAAATAACAACAATGAAGTAAATACTACAACCGCCCACAATGAAGCTAACAAGGAGAAATCAACATAACAATGTACAAATCAACCAGACCAGGATCTCCGGGAATTGAACCCGCAGTCCCTCTCTATACTCAACAGCTCAAGATCTCCGGGAATCAAACCCGCAGTCCATATATCAGTCTCACGGGATCTCCGAGAATTGAACTCGCGGTCCTTTATCTCAGTAGCACATGATCTCTGGGAATTGAACTCGCAGTCTGTATATCAGTATCTCTTGGTCTCCGGGAATCGAACCCTCAAACCTCGAATCTCCGGGAATTGAACCCACAGTCCGTATCCAAACATCTCATGATCTCCGGGAATGGAACTCATAGTCCATATATCGGTATCTCTGGGTCTCCGGGTGTTGAGCAGCCCTCGGGTCTCCGGGAATTTAACCCACAGTCCACAAACACAAACACAATTAATAAGAGGAAAAAACACAGAGAAATATGAAGTACGTAGCTACAAATTACACCAAATCCATTCTCAACAAATTCCAGGAAGTTCAATTAAGACAAGTAGGCACTTAGGCAGATAATCCTATCTAATCATGCTTCTCTAACTATCAACAGATAATTCTTACAATTGAATCAATTAAATATCAAGAATATCACGATTTGAACAGTTCCAGTAAGGTGGTTTTTCAAAAATCTGTGCAAGTACACGCCCGTCACCTCGTGTACAAAGCATTTAAATCAGCACATAATATTCTAGGGGAGAAGGTTCCCCCACGCAAGGTTAGACAAGTCACTTACCTCAATTCCGATACAAAACCTCTAAAAATCAACTCTCTTGCCATGAGTATCTGACTCCTAGTGGCCCGAATCAAGTCAAACCAATTACACTGTGTAAATAACATCGTATGTAACAAATTACAATGATAAAATTAAAGCTACGATGTAAAAGTGTGTGAAATGACCAAAATACCCCTGCAAATATAAAATTTATCAAAATCGGAGTTCGTTTGGCCCTCCAAATCATCAAAGTTTCTTCTATGAAACTACCCCAATTTTACACCCCAAATCCGAAATTAAAGGAAGAAATTGAGTTTAGATTATCGAATAATGATCATAAGGGAGTAAGAAATCGTTACCCAACAATTGTCTCTGAAAAGCACGCCAGAAATCGCTCAAAACTGAGCTCCCTAGCTTGAGTTTTTGTAAAAATGGTGAAACCCTCGCGGATGAAGTGTTATATTCTGATTCTGTTTGCCCAGGTATTTACTCTATGCGATCGCATGCCCACTGTTGCAATCACATTGAACAAAATTTTACTCTCAATATTTAGTACTATGCGATCGCAGACGTACAATGCGATCGCATAGAACAATTGTCCAGGCTCCAAGTTTACTACTATGTGATCGCACTCTATCCCCCGTGATCGCATAGAACAAATGACTTCCAGGGACCCAGGGCCACAATACACTATGCGATCGCACAGATAGCCATGTGATCGCATAGAGCAAGGTTACAAACCTATGCAATTGCAGCCCTATCTATGCGATCGCATAGAACAACTCAGAAGCTGAAATTCATTCTTCTATGTGGTCGCATAAAGTATTTATCTGCAACACATACCAGCAACCAACAACACTTCTAAAATGCAACAATTGGTCCGATTGGACCCCCGGATTCACCCCGAGGCCCCCGGGACCCCAAAGAAAACCATCAACCTACCACAAAACATGATACAAACTTGTTCCAATCATAAGAACACGCCCTTAAACACGGAAATCATTAAATCAAGGCAGATTCAAGCCTAAGTTTCAACCAAAACTTCTGAAACCTACATGTTATCAAAAACCCGACCAAACTACATCTAAATGACCAGAATATTTGCAGACATATCCAAATCACCTAACGAAGCTACTGTAACTGTCGGAATTTCTGTCCGAATCTCGGATCAATATCACCTATCGATCGAATTTCCAAAAATTCCAAACTTCGACATTTCAAGTCTAAATGAGCTACAGACCTCCAAAATACATTCTGATCATGCTCCCAAACCCGATATCACCTAACGGAGTTAATGGAACCATCGGATTTCCGTTCCGAGGTTGTCTTAACACTTTCCCAAATACGGGCCATTTTTCAACTTTCAAGCTCTCATTTAGGGACTAATTGTCCCAAAACACTCCAAATTCTAGAACCGAACCTCCTGGCAAATCAAAATAGTAGAAATAAACTTGGGGGAGACGGTTAATTAGGGATCGGGGCATAAATTTCAAAAACGACCGGCCGGGTTGTTACAATCCTTTACCCACATACCCAGCCAATCCTGCTTATATTCCTCCACCGGTCCAAGCACAAGACCCATCTCCCGAAAACTCATCCTTTACTTACCCTACATACCCACCTTACTATGCAACTACCTCACAAGCACCACCACCACATGTCACTCCCGTATATATGGCCCATCCACCAGCCACACTACACAAATCATCCACCGAACCATTGTATTATGTCTACGACAATCAATATTATCCTCTAGAACCTACTTTCCGACATCATGATTGTTATACTCCTCTCATCGACATGGCTGAAGAGGTAAAACTACCCAAAAATCCTGAACACGAAGAGATTATCCGAAAGATGAAAAGTCTTGAACAATCATTCCGGAACAAGCAGGGCCTGGGAGGCCAAATGAGCGTAGCATACAAAGATTTATGTATATTCCCGAAGGTACAGCTGCCGGCAGGTTTAAAGCTACAGAAATTTGATCTATCACGGCGACCCGGTAGCATATTTGAGAGGCTTCTACAGCAAAATGCACGGTATCAGCGGGAAAGATGAGTTGCTCATGGCTTACTTTAGCCAAAGTCTTAGCGGATTGGCTCTGAAGTGATACACCAGGCAAGACCACACTAGATGGTTTATTTAGGATGACCTGGCCCTAGTATTCGCTAATCATTTCCAATACAACTTGGAGATCATGCCGGATAGGCTGTCATTGAAAATGATATAAAAGTAGTCGGGAGAAAGTTTCCAGGAATACGGCTTCAGGTGGAAAGAGCAAGCTGCTCGGGTAGACCCACCTATGAAAGAATGACAGATGGTAGACTTTTTTCTGCAAGCTTTGGAACCAACATACTATGGGCATTTAGTATCAGTCATTGGGAAAACATTTAACGAAGTAGTTAAGATGGGGAGCATGGTTGAGGAAGGGTTAATATCAAACAAAATAATGAGCTATGCAGCCATAAAAGCTACGATCTAGGCAAATCAAACAAGCACCGGTTGAGCTCTTGGGAAAAAGAAGAAAGAAGAGATAGCAGTTGTAGAAGGGAGATCGTGGTCCAGGACTCCTAATCCATACCTCCATCAACCTCGCCCGCATTATCAACCCTATTCACCAGCACCATATGGCCCACCACAACACTACTACCCTCCCTCTATTCCATAATTTTCTGTACACCATGCCCAAACCTACCTACCACCGCCTACTCCATGGCGAGCACCAGCAACTTATAATACCTACCACACTCAGAACACATACCCACCACCCAAAATATATAAAAATCTCGGTGGAACAGGTTTTCATCCAAATCCCGAAGTAAGAAATGATAGGATGCAAAAGAAGAAAACATTTACTCTCTTGGGTGAATCATACACCAAACGTTTTCATAGACTGAGGCAGCATGGAATCCTGAACCCATTGAATCCAAAATCATTAACCCACCACCGTGGAACCTGGACTAGTCTGTTACTTGTGAGTACTGTTCGGGAGCTCCAGGACACGACACTGAAAAGTGTTAGCATCTCAAGACTGCAATATATGAGCTTATTGATTCAAGAATAATTGATGTCCAGGCTCTTGAGGCTCCCAATATCACACAAAACCCCCTACCTGTTCATCACGAGGCCAATATGATAGAATTGATACAAGGGGGAGGGTGCAAGAAGCCTTCTCAAGCTGTAATGATGATCAAGGCAAGCGGAGGCAGGGTAGAGGAGAAAGTAATGGGTGAGAAAGCGGTGACCAAGCAAGTAGTGAATGAGTCAGTGGTGGTAGCAAAGCCCGAGTCAGTGAAGGTGATAGTTCCATGAGCAAGTACAAAGCCTATGTTGACTGTGAAGGAGGCAAAAATAGAGCCAGTCATTTTCAAACCGGTTACTCAAATGCCCGTTGTGAACGTTAAAGTTGTGCCACGGAATTACAACAAGGTGACCATCATGTATAGTGGAAAAGAGACCAAAGATGAAATTGTGAGAACCACGGTATGACCAGGTCAGGGAGGTGCTTTGCTCCTGACGTATTAAGAAATGCAAACTCACCAGAGATAATCCGGCCAATGTAAAGAAAGCTGTTACTGAGGAAGAGGCCGAGGAATTTTTAAAGAAAATGAAAGCGCATGACTATTCGATAGTGGAGCAATTGCGAAAGACGCCAACGCAAATATCCCTACTGTCCTTGATGATTCACTCTAATGAAAATTGTGTTGCATTAATGAAATCATGAATGAGGCTCATGCGCGTGAGAATATTACAGTAAGTCATCTTGAAAAGATCACAAATAAAATATTTGAGGTGAATAGAGTGACGTTCTAAGATGATGAACTACCGATAGAAGGAACGGAGCATAGCAGGGTTTTATATCTTACTGTGAAATGTGAAGATTCGGTAGTGACCCACGTGTTAATTGATAACGGGTCGAGTGACAATATATGCCCTTTGTCTACTCTGGGAAAGCTCAAGATTGATCATGAAAGAATCCATAAGAACAGTATTTGTGTCACGACCCAAATCCGGTCGTGATGGCGCCCAACAATCAAGCTAGGCCAGCCAGACCAACAATTTAGTTATCACAACGATATCAGTCCCAAATGGACAACACAAGAAGAATATATGAGTTTAAGAACTCCAATAATACTAATAATGAACAAAATACTGACACTCCCAAAGATCCGGAGTCACAAGTCTAGAGCCTCTAATAAAACCCAACAGGAATAGAGAGTACTGTATAGAAATACTCAAGTCTGAATACAAAATACAAATAACAACTGGAAAGGAGAGGAGAAGCTAGGTTCTGCGAACGTAGGCAGCTACCTCGGCAACTCGATATGACACTGCAAACGCTGGAATTGCCTGTCTACTGCTCCTGAGTACCTGAGTCTGCACACAAAAGGTGCAGGGAGTAGGGGTGAGTACTAAGTACTCAGTGAGTAATAAATATATACAAGTAGCTGAAAATAAGAAATCCACAGATTACCACATAATGAAGCTAAACTACGGTTCGAATCTCCTACGAACTAGCATCAACAATACAATACAGCTACCACAGAATAATTCAACAAATAAAGATGCAATGCGATGCACATAACCGCTACGGCGTGTAGGCCCGATCCAATTTAACGTCGACGGCGCTCCTGGGGGTGGGGGTTCGGACTCGGAGGGGCTCCTACAGCCCAAGCGCAATACCGCTGCGGCGTGCAGCCCGGTCCTCATATCAACCACTGCGGCGTGCAGCCCGATCCATACTCAGTCCACAATAAGCAAATAAGTCACAAAACAGTTCATTTTTCTAAATTCCAGTTTCTAGTTCATAATTTATGAAAAATACTTTAACTTTATTAAATTTGCAAAAGCCGGTGACTTAGTATTTCAAAAGGTGATTTCAATTTCCAGTACTGAGATCAGTGATTAAGCAAATATAGCTATCACATAAATATTGTCCTTTAAGGACACTACAGGTCGGCACAAGGCTCCAAACAAGGCTTACAACCCACAAATATATCAAATACAGTGTATTTCCAACACTAATAACATATTATTCATTTCCGGGATGGACCAAGTCTCAATCCCCAGTCATAATCAATCCCGCACCTGCCACGGTGTGCGAGCCACGCCCTACTAGCGTCACAATGTGCTAAGCCGGGGTTTCGAACCCTCAGGCTACCATATACACAAACTACTCGCCTCTAGCCGGTCGTAGACTCGTCCGCGATGCCTTTTCCTTTGAATTTAGCTCCCTCGTGCGTAGAATCTAGTCAAACCACAATAATTATATCAAATATGGGTCAAAGAATCATGCCCCATTTCAATTTACATGAAATTCGCATAAATACACTAAGTTGGTAAAACCCGACCCCGGGCCCACTGCTCGGAAAATTCTGAAATTAGTACCAACGTGAGCCTCATCTCGCCACGAGTCCGTGCATATAAAATTTATCAAAATCGGAGTTCAAATGGCCTCCCAAAACTCAAAATCCCGTTTTCAATATCTAGGCCACATTTCTTCAAGATTTCAACCCAATTTCATGAAGATTGATGTTAATTCTACCATTAAATGATGTTTTTGAGTCAAGAATCTTACCTCCGATGAATACCCGATGATTTCCCAGTGATTTCCTCGAGTTTTCTTCTCTCTAGGGCTCAAAAATTGTGTTTTGGGTTAATGAACCCGTAACCCCTCTGTTCTGTGATTTAATTTACTGCCAGACCCGATTGTTCTACGCGTTCGCGTGAGCTCCCACGCGTTCGCGCTGCCCAGTTCCCTCTTACTCTTCGCGAACGCGACGCCTACCACGCGTTCGCGATGCTCAACTTCCAGCTACCCTTCGCGAACGCGACGCCAACCACACGTTCGCGATGCTCAAACTCCCAGCCGCCCAAATTCCTTCTACGCGTTCGCGACTCCCAGTCACGCGAACGTGATAGTCCACTCCAGCTGACCTACGCGAATGCGACCTCAGGAACGCGACTGCGAAGCATAAGGTTCCTGGCCTATGCGAACGCGACGCACCTGATCGCGAACGCGATGCATGACCCGTCTGGCCTTCGCGAACGCGGCCCATGCCACGCGAACGCGAAGGCTTAAATGCCTGGACAGAACCTATAGTTTTTCTGCAGATTTTTGCCAAGTCCAAATGCCCGGTTGATGGTCCGAAATCATCCCGAGGCCCCCGGGACCCCAACAAAAACCACCAACAAAAACCACCAACAAACTCCAAAACATGATACGAACTTGTTCAAATCATAAAAACACCATACGAAACATCAAAATCACCATTTACACACGAATTCTAGCCTAAGTTCCTTCAAAACTTTCAAAACTAACATTCGATCCAAAACCCGATCAAACGATGTCCGAATGACCTAAAAATTTGCAGACATATCCAAAATCACATAACGAAGCTACAGAAATTGTTGGAATTCCATTTCGACCCCCGGATCAAAATATCACCTACCATCCGGTTTTCGCCAAAATCCAACCTTCGCCAATTCAAGCCTAAAACTACACCGGACCTCCGAATTCAATTCCGATTGCTCTCCTAAGTCATAAATGATCCCCCGAAACTAGTCGAATCATCGGAATCCGGTTCCGAGCACTCTAACTCAATAGTCAACTCTTGGTTGACTTCCCATATTTAAGCTTCCTTAAAACATGCTATTTGCTTCATTTTCAACCCGAATCATCCCTAACTCACCCGATATATTCTAATACTGATTTAAAAGCATAAGATATGTAAATGCAAGGTAACAGGGTGGTAATTCCCGAAACGACGAGTCGGGTCGTTACATTCTCCCAGACTTAAACAAACGCTCGTCCACAAGCGGGTTAAGAAACATACCTGGAGTATCTAATAAGTGTGGATATCTGCTGCGCATCTCCTGCTCGGTCTCCCAAGTTGCTTCCTCCATGGGATGACCTCTCCACTGCATTTTCACTAAAGCTATGTCTTTAGATCTTAGCTTACGAACCTGTCGACCCAAAATGGCTACTGGCTCCACATCATAAGTCAAGTCCTCATCTAGCTGTATCGTGCTGAAGTCTAACACATGAGACGGGTCTCCGACATACTTCCGGAGCATGGATACATGGAACACGGGTGAACTCACGACAAACTGGGTGGCAAGGCAAGCATATAGGCCACCTCCCCAACTTTCTTAAGCACCTCAAAAGGTCCAATAAACCTTGGGCTCAACTTCCCTTTCTTTCCAAACCTCATAACACCCTTCATAGGCGAAACCTTCGGCAACACCTTCTCACCTACTGAATAAGACACATCTCGGACCTTCCGGTCCGCATAACTCTTCTGACGCGATTGAGCTGTGCGAAGTCTTTCCTGAATCACCTTTACCTTGTCTAAGGCATCTTGGACTAACTCTGTCCCTAACAACCTAGCCTCGCCGGTCTCGAACCAACCGACTGGAGACCTACACCGTCTCCCATATAAAGCTTCATACGGTGCCATCTGAATGCTGGACTGATAGCTATTATTATAAGCAAACTCTGCCAAAGGCAAATAATCAGCCCACGAACCACCGAAATCAATGACACAAGCACGCAAAATGTCCTCCAATATCTGAATAGTACGCTCAGACTGTCCATCCATCTGTGGATGAAATGCTGTGCTCAGCTCTACCTGTGAACCCATCTCTCGCTGAAATATCCTCCAGAACTGAGAAGTGAACTGGGTACCTCTGTCTGATATAATAGAAATGGGAACTCCATGCAATCTCACTATCTCACGGATGAATATCTGCCAACCGCTCTGAGGTATAAGTAGTACACACTGGGATGAAGTGAGCTGACTTAGTCAACCTATCCACCACTACCCAAACTGAATCAAACTTCCTCGCCGTCCGAGGGAGTCCACTAACAAAGTCCATAGTTATTCTTTCCCACTTCCACTCCGGAATATCAATACGCTGGAATACACCACCAGGTCTCTGATGCTCATACTTGACCTGCTGATAGTTTAGACACCGAGCCACATGGCTCACAATATCTTTCTTCATCTTTCTCCACCGGTAATGCTGCTTCAAATCCTGATACATCTTCGCGGCTCCTGGATGAATAGAATATCGCGAAACTGTGGGCCTCCTCCGATATCAACTCACGAAGGCCATCAACATTGGGCACGCATATCCGGCCCTGCATCCGCAATACACCATCACTATCAATAGTGACATCTCTGGCATCATCATGCTGAACTCTGTCCTTAAAGACTAGTAAGTGTGGATCATCATACTGGCGCTCTCGAATACGACCATATAAAGAAGACCGAGCTACTACACAAGCCATCACCCGACTGGGCTCAAAAATATCCAGCCTCACCATCTGATTAGCTAACGCCTGAACATCAACTACTAAGAAGAATATATGAGTTTAAGAACTCCAATAATACTAATAATGAACAAAATACTGACACTCCCAAAGATCCGGAGTCACAAGTCTAGAGCCTCTAATAAAACCCAACAGGAATAGAGAGTACTGTATAGAAATACTCAAGTCTGAATACAAAATACAAATAACAACTGGAAAGGAGAGGAGAAGCTAGGTTCTGCGAACGTAGGCAGATACCTGAGTAACTCGTTATGACACTGCAAACGCTGGAAATGCCTGTCTACTGCTCTTGAGTACCTGAGTCTGCACACAAAAGGTGCAGGGAGTAGGGGTGAGTACTAAGTCCTCAATGAGTAATAAATATATATAAGTAGCTGAAAATAAGAAATCCACAGATTACCACATAATGAAGCTAAACTACAGTTCGAATCTCCTACGAACTAGCATCAATAATACAATACAGCTACCACAGAATAATTCAAAAAATAAAGATGCAATGCAATGCACATAACCGCTACGGCGTGTAGCCCGATCCAATTTAACGTCGACGGCGCTCACTACAGCCCAAGCACAATACTGCTGTGGCGTGCAGCCCGATCCTCATATCAACCGCTGCGGCGTGCAGCCCGATCCTCATATAAACCGCTGCGGCGTGCAGCCCGATCCATCCTCAGTTCACAATACTCAGATAAGTCACAAAACAGTTCATTTTTCTTAATTTGAGTTTCTAGTTCATAATTTATGAAAAATACTTTAAACTTTATTAAATTTGCAAAAGCCGGTGACTTAGCATTTCAAAAGGTGATTTCAATTTCCAGGACTGAGATCCGTGATTTAAGCAAATATAGCTATCACGTAAATATTGTCCTCTAAGGACACTACAGGTCGGCATAAGGCCCCGAACAAGGCTTACAGCCCATAATTATATCAAATACAGTGTGTTTCCAACACTAATAACATATTATTCACATCCGGGATGGACCAAGTCTCAATCCCTAGTCACAATCAATCCCACACCTGCCACGGTGTGCGAGCCACGCCCTACTAGCGTCACAATATGTTAAGCCGAGGTTTCGAACCCTCAGGCTACCATATACACAAACTACTCACCTCTAGCCGGTCGTAGACTCGTCCGCGATGCCTTTTCCTTTGAATTTAGCTCCCTCGTGCATATAATCTAGTCAAACCACAATAATTATATCAAATACGGGTCAAAGAATCATAACCCATTTCAATTTACATGAAATTCGCATAAATACACTAAGTTGGTAAAACCCGACCCCAGGCCCACTGCTCGGAAAATTCCGAAATTAGTACCAACGCGACCCTCATCTCGCCACGAGTCCGTGTATATAAATTTAATCAAAATTGGAGTTCAAATGGCCTCCCAAAACACAAAATCCCGTTTTCAATATCTAGGCCACATTTCTTCAAGATTTCAACCCAATTTCATGAATATTGATGTTAATTCTACCATAAAATGATGTTTTTGAGTCAAGAATCTTACCTCCGATGAATACCCGATGATTTCCCAGTGATTTCCTCGAGTTTTCTTCTCTCTAGGGCTCAAAAATTGTGTTTTGGATTAATGAACCCGTAACCCCTCTAATCTGTGATTTAATTTACTGCCAGACCCGATTGCTCTACGCGTTCGCGTGAGCCCTCCCGCGTTCGCGCTGCCCAGTTCCCTCTTACTCTTCGCGAACGCGACGCCTACCACGCGTTCGCGATGCTCAACTTCCAGATACCCTTTGCAAAAGCGACGCCAACCACGCGTTCGTGATGCTCAAACTCCCAGCCACCCCAATTTCTTCTACGCGTTCGCGACTCCCAGTCACGCGAACGCGATAGTCCACTCCAGCTGACCTACGCGAACGCGACCTCAGGAACGCGATTAGGAAGCATAAGGTTCCTGGCCTACACCAACGCGACGCACCTGATCGCGAACGTGATGCATGATCCGCCTGGCCTTCGCGAACGCGGCCCATGCCACGCGAACGCAAAGGCTTAAATGCCTGGACAGAACCTGCAGTTTTTCTGCAGATTTTTGCCAAGTCCAAATGCCCGGTTGATGGTCCGAAATCATCGCGAGGCCCCCGGGACCCCAACGAACTCCAAAACATGATACGGACTTGTTCAAATCATAAAAACACCATACTAAACATCAAAATCACCATTTACACACGAATTCTAGCCTAAGTTCCTTCAAAACTTTCAAAACTAACATTCGATCCAAAACCCGATCAAACGATGTCCGAATGACCTAAAAATTTGCAGACATATCCAAAATCACATAACGAAGCTACAGAAATTGTCGGAATTCCATTCCGACCCGCGGATCAAAATATCACCTACCATCCGGTTTTCGCCAAAATTCAACATTCGCCAATTCAAGCTTAAAACTACACCGGACCTCCGAATTCAATTCTGATTGTTCTCCTAAGTCATAAATCATCCCCCAAAACTAGTCGAATCATCGGAATCCAGTTCCGAGCACTCTAACTCAATAGTCAACTCTTGGTTGACTTCCCATATTTAAGCTTCCTTAAAACATACTATTTGCTTCATTTTCAACCCGAATCACCCCTAACTCACCCGATATATTCTAATACTGATTTAAAAGCATAAGATATGTAAATGCAAGGTAACGGGGTTGTAATTCCCGTAACGACAGGCCGGGTCCTTACAATTTATGTGCATGGATTTGACGGAGGAAGATAGAACATTGTTGGAGACATCATATTGAAGCTTACTATCAAACCAGTAGAGTTTACAATGGACTTTCAAGACTTGGATATTGCTGTATACTACAACCTCCTATTTGGTAGGCCATGGATTCATGCAGCAAAGGCATTACCTTCCTCTCTACAACAGATGGTAAAGTTCGAATGGGACCGTCAAGAAATAGTGGTTCATGGTGAAGACAATTCCTGCAACACCGTCACTCTTTTTGAAGAAATAAAGTGGTTGATACTATATCAGCTGATAAAATTTCTGAATGTGAGCATGTTCCAGTGCCCAAGATAGCTTTCGCATGAGTTATGGTTGATACGGAGATGTTGAAAAAATGGGTTTCTCCATGGGAAAGGATTAGGAGCTGCACTACAGGGAATCACACAGCCAGTATCTCTTCTGGGAATCATTGACACTTTCGGGTTGGGTTTTAAGCCGACCATTGCTGACATAAAAGAGCCCAAAAACTGAAAAAGAAATGTTGAACCCTCCCTAAGCTTATCCCTAAACTGTCCCAGTCATTCGTCAGGCCTGGTACAAAAAGGCGTCCGGCGACGGTCATGCCCAACTTAGTAGATATAAAACCAGACAAGGAGCTACTTGAAAGATTTGAAAAGCTATTTGAAGATGTGAACATGGTAGAAACGGCTGAGGGCACAAGTAAAATGGATGTCCAATTTGTTGGATCCCAAACCATGCTGAATAACTAGGAAGCTACTCCTCTTCTGACTAGAAGGGAGTTGTGGTAGTTATCTTTGATGTTTCATTTTAAATCTGTTTTATTTTAAGGCTGTAATATAGATTCTATGTTTCAATCAATCGGACGTGTCAAACCTTGTTATCTTTTGAAATTTTAATGAAATGCAATTTCTTTCTTCCTCCATTCCAGATAGCCTTATTTTATTTTCTTTTCTTTTCTTGTACAGTCCATTTTACGTTGACTTCAATGATATGTCATGCATAAGGAATTGCCTGCCCAGTCTTGATAATCAAATAGTAATACAAGAAATTGAAAGCGATAATGTGGCGGAGTATGATGACGATGAAGTTTTGGAAGAAATTAGTAAGGGTTTGAGCCAATATCAGGAAAAACCTAAACTAAACTTAAATGAGACGGAGTCCGTTAATTTAGTTGATGAGGAAAACGTTCAGGAAACAAAGATAAGCATCCATCTGGAATTCTCACTCAGAGAGGACTTGATAAAATTGCTGCATGAATACAAAGATATATTTGCATGGTCATATGATGATATGCTAGGGCTAAGTACCGATTTGGTAGTCCATAAATTGCCTAATAACTCGGAATGCCCGTCCATCAAGTAGAAGTTGAGTAAATTCAAGACATACATTAGTGTGAAAATAAAACAGGAAGTCAATAAACAGTTTGAAGCAAAGGTTATACCGGTCACCAAATATCCCACCCGGTTAGCCAATGTTGTACCAGTTCTGAAGAGAGACGGAAAAACCAGGGTGTGTGTTGATTATCGAGACCTCAACTAAGCAAGTCGGAAGGATAATATTCCATTGCCAAACATCCATATATTAATTGACAATTGTGCCAAACATGAGGTTGTTCTTTTGTGGATTGTTATGTGAGATATCATCAGATTCTGATGGACGAGGAAGATGCACAAAAGATCACATTTATTATGCCTCGGGGAATATACAGTTATAGGATAATGTCGTGTGGACTGAAAAATGCTGGAGTAACATATATGAAGGCAATGACTGTGAGCACGTGATTTTTGCCCCAAGCAATTAATTCCAAAAAAAATGATTTTAATTGAAATTGGTTTGATTATTGTGTAGAAAATATCAATATGTGTTTTAATTGTTAAAAAATAAAATGAAAGAAATTTGAAATGAAATACAAAGTGAAATTAATTGGAAAATATCAATAAATGTAAGGTAATTACAAGGAAATTTGAAAATCAAAGAAAAATACAAAATTACAAAATAAAAGAAAAATACATCAGTATAAAAAATACAAGGAAAATACTGAAATCAAATAAATAAATACAATTTGAAAAAAATATGAAAATAAGATAAATATAAAAAAATACAAAAATATAAGGTATTTTGGGCCAAATACATGAAATGGTTAGCCCAAATCAACACCCAATAGACCTGGCCCAATACATAATTGAACCGGCCAGCTTTGCAAAGACCAAACGACGTCGTATTAAGTAACAAATCAGGACCGTTGATGTGATCAATCAACAGACCAAATAAGACGGTTAACATGCAAATTAAACGACGACGTATAAGGAATAGATCACAACCGTTCATTTCAATTAATCTAACGGACATATCAGGATCACTTAAACCAAAACGACACAACTTAGCTAAAGAAATCACAACCGTCCGAAGAATTGATCTAACGGACGAAATAAAAGTTTCATTTAAACCATACGTCGTCGTTTAAAGGCCAAACTGATCCTGGCCGTTCATCTCAGCTAATCTAACGGCTGATAACTAATAACGTAGGTTTAATATGTATCTCCCCCCCCATTTAGTTAATCACATTATACACACACCCTCACATATCTAAACCCTAACCGCCTCTATTTTCTCCTTCTTACTCTCACAGACCACCGGAACCCTACCGGTGGTCTACCTCGATTCATCATCTCCGACTTAGGCCACCTCCCAGCTACTCCTTTCCTTCTCCTCTAACACCTTACCCCATTAACCTTACCCAAAATACCCCACCATCTCCCAATTCTTGAAACTCCCATCGCCAGAACCCTAGCCGACGACCACCCAAACTATGAGTCAGTCTCCCATATTAACACCCCAGAACCATCATAAAAGCCTATTTCACCCCACAAAGTCTCATCTTTTGAATATCAGCCAAGTTCATCAAATCTTAAAATGATGTCTCGTCGGAACCCTACTCCGGCGGACATCCAAAACCAAAATCATTCAAAACCTTAACCAGGGTCTCCAAATACACCCTTTCACATCCAAACCAGACTTCCAGAGTCTGTCTAGAAGATCTACTGTAAAAAGAGACTCAAAGTCTCTGTATCATCGGAGAACCAAGAAAAAGGAAGAAAAGAAGAAAGAAAAAAAAAGAAAAAAAAGAAAGGAAATAAGAAGAAACCCCCAAAAAGCTAATTACCCTGAACCACTTTTGTTTTCTGTGCTTCACTCTTCTCTGTTAAAACCTGAATCTATTGCATGTTTCGAAGATATCTCTGTGTATGTTTGGAGTCGATTAAGTGTTCTTTGGGTTCTGATTGTAGTTATTTGTTAAATCGCATGTTGTTAGTCATTTTATGCTCTTGTTCAATAGATCCTGTCTCAATTAAGGGTTTGGATTAATTAGGATTCAACTATTATCAATTTGTCTCTCTGAATTCTGATTAACTTAAAAGTTAGTTGTAATTGGGGCTATTACATAAAATTGGCTATTATTGCAATATGGTTTATATGTTTGGTTCTTCTGAACTTTTGAGTACTTAGTCATATTTAGGTTATATGTGCAAATGATTATGGTGGCTATTATTGCAACATATTGTAATTTCTGGCTTGTAAAGTCATTTGTGGCTATTTTTGGTAAGTGTTTAACCCTGAAGGGTTTTACTTAGTCAAAAATTGGCGAAAATATAAATTCAAGTCTCAGGGGTTATATTTTAAATACTGCTGATTACCCCAGGTCTTAACAGACCTAAGGGTAGACCGGGTGGATAGATATAAGTGTAAGGGGTAAAAGAGGAATGGGAATTGGTATTTCTGAAGATAATATAGAAGTAATGGGGGCATAAATGATAATGAGGCCTGGTTTTACTATAAATATATGAATAATAAGGGATGAATTAGGCATAGTTAAAAGGTAGATACGTAATAATTCTTAGCAACTGAGGGCAACTAAGTCAATTCCGCCCAATAGAATTATAAAGAATAACCTAGAACCTTCTAGCAGGGGTTCAAGTGCATTTTCGTTAATAATACCCTATACCTAACTGGAATAATTGAAAAGAGTAGGGGTGGGAAATATAATAATTAATTTAAACTTCCCTCCCAATTCACTCTATAAATAGGCTATCTTAGGCCTAAATTAGGGGGTTCAGATTTTAGAGGTTTAGATTTTGGGAAATTTTGAAAGTGTTTCAGAATTGGAGAGTTCAGAATTTTATAGATTGAAAATTCATTGGAGAAGTTCAGAATTACTAAAGCTCTCAAACTACTATAGAAAAGTCATACTGGTCTTCTACTTAGTTGATAGTTCCAGTATTATTTCTGGGAATCTCTGCTGGTCGATTCTCTACTTGTTCACTTCGACTTTGATGGATTTCCAGTTCGCTCGAGTTGTTTGCTGGTTTACCTGCTGGATTTTGAGATTTGCGGTGTTGATTACTCCATGTTTGTTGTTGCTATATCATCGCTGATGTGCTGATTTTCCTTCTTCTCCAAGCCTAAAACTCATCAATTTGTATTTGAATCAGGTACACTACTATGACCTGGAGCTGTATATGAATGGTTGTTGAAGAAATGAAATTATAATTTTACTTCGACTAAATCAATTGTGTACTTGTAATTTCATTATGGAGCTGTAGTTGTTAGATTCCAGTAATTCTATTAGGACTGGCTGTAATAAGTATTAGATTAGACTTAGTAATAACGATGGTGTCATAAAACTGTAGGCTAAATAGACTAGGTAAAACAACCACTTAAATCTAAGGTTAGAACTGATAAGATCATAGTTAAATCACCTGAATCTGAAACTATTATAAACTGAACATGAAGTACAAACGCCTAGACATTCTATAAATCCAGTTTTGAATTTGAATTGGTCAATGTTAAAAGCATAAATAGCTTTGAATCCCAAATTTTATAATGTTATTCAAGTTTATCTTGTTTTAAATTTGATTCGTGATCCTGCAATCTGATACTCATTTGAGTTCTCTTAGTTAGGCTAGAATATTATCGTCTTTGATTGAATAAATAACAGAAAACTATTAATGTCATAATAGCGATTTAAGTATTGGACTCTGCCAATTGAATAATGAAATCATCATTCAGGATTAATTAGTAAACAAAAAGTCAGTAGCGATTAAATACGAATTATGTTTGTAGATTGTTGTGTTTATCAAGTGTTGTTAAAAATAATAATTACTTCCTGTTTAGATTTGAATGTGAAGGATCTGGGCCCAGTTACAAACTCAGGCCCTGATCAAGATAGAATGGCCGTTAAGCCTATAAATAGAATAAGAGACGGATGTTGGTCCTTAGCGACCCAGTTATATTTGGCTACAGACTGGTGAGCCAATCTAAAGTCTAGGCCGAGTGATAAATATGGCCTGGACTCTTCTACACAATGGTGTAAAATAAAAATGCAACAATTACATTAGGATGAAAAAACCAAAAATAGAGAATGTAGTATATTTAAGATTGGACCTTAATAAAAAACGGAGATGAGCCTCACCAAACCACAAATTCTTAATTGTGGGGCCCTCCATAAATACCAATTAAAGATATAGAAAATCAAAAAAGGCCATTTAGCGAATTTTACGGCATATCCCAAAGTTAACAAGACGTAGATACTTTAGGCACGATTTGTAATAAATATACATTCCTAATTTGGGTGCACATTTATGTGACCCAAATCCAAATCTAGGTGAAGTTGAAATGTACTAAAGTTACAGGCGTACTGCTACGGTGTGACTCAAAATGCATTTTCACGATGTCGCAATTCTTTATAAAGATGACAAAGCGAAACACTAATAAAGCATGAAAATGAAGCATATGAAGAAATCAGATAAAAAACAAAGACAACAGTTGAGTGACCGTGCTAGAACCACGGAACCCAGGAGTGCCTAACACCTTCTCCCGGGTTAACAAAATTCTTTATCTGGATTTATGATTTGTGGACTGTAACAGAGTCATAATTTCCTCAGTTCGGGATTAAACCGGTGACTTGGGACACCATTATTTTCCCAAGTGGTGACTCTGAAATTTAATAAATAAATCATGTTCCGACTATTTTTTAAGTGGGAAAAATCCTTCCCTTTAGTTATTATATCCCTTTCCCGAGGTGTAGTAAAACCAAAATAGGGCATTGTGCAAAAGCATATATGAGAATTGACTTAAAAAGGAGGTATGACAGCTATGTCGACTCTGCTGGGGATAAGAAACCCAGAACTTCGGTTCAGGGTTTAAGAATTCGAGCTCAGTTAAACTGTTGGTTTTGATTATATCTGATTTCATTATATGCTTTGATCAATGTGCTATATGTTTACCGCTTTGATATTACGTGAACTATATATATACAATTGTGCTGAAAACCATTCTCTTCTTACCTCCGGGGATGTGCTTACTGGTTGAGAATCCACGTTCTGTTAATTCAATACCAAATAAGAAAAAGAGGCCGGAAAAGTTACAAATCCAGACGATCCCGCGGGTCCCCGGTACACAGCCCCCTCCTCGATCCGAGTTGGCCGCTCAGGTACACAGTCTAGTACCACTAAAAAATCAGGATATTGAGCCTAGATTTAGGATGATTATTTGCATCATATCCGACTTAGGGGACTTAACACAGGGGTTGGGTCCGTCTAGGAAAAGTAACTCGGATATAAAAGATCGAGCATGAATATGTGTTGCATTTATTTGTCATGGGCCATTATGTAGACCTGCTAAATACCTGAAAAGAGAGAGAAAAATAGCAATTTCTATAATAGCAATGTTTAAATACTTACGAAACTCTACCAAAATTTTGAGAAAAATATCAAAATGGTCGGGTTAATTCAACTTTTTCAATATAGTTGGTCAAAAAATAATTTGACCAAACTACGATGGTTTGATTCTCACCACTAGGCGAGATACGTAGGCAACCTATGATGGGTCCAAACACCCCTTTTTCAAAAAATAACAAAAAAAAATGTTACATAAATCAAAGTGATGCCGTTTTTGAATATAGCTGAATGTTCCGAAAGGACGCCGGAAGGCTGTTTGCGCAAAAATGGCTACTTTTGAAGTCATTTCCCTTAAATAATAAATATAGCCTTGAAGTCTTCAGATAACGTATTGAAAGACTAAATTCACAAATAAGGATCCTTTTGAAAAATGATGAAAAAATATCTTTGAAAAAAATATTTTGTATTTGAGTCAAATAATACGAGTTTAAATCACCTTTAATAAATGTGCAGGATGAGCACAATGCAAAACGAACCTTTTTCACTAATGAATAAGATCCCTTTGGAGTTACGATTATGGTGGAACGACTTGGGCCAAGATCGACAGGATGAGGTCAAAAAAAATTTGAAAGATCTTACCGGGCTACTTGATATCATACCTCAAGGAGATATTATTCGAGCCTTAGTCGCTTGCTGGGATCCCGCACACAATATGCTCCACTTTTCGGACTTTGAGCTCACTCCAACACTAGAAGAGATTGCTAACTACATCGGAATAGATGAGGTCCCTTTGAAAGATAAATATCTGGTCGCTCCAAGAGCCATCACTGTACACAGATTCCTCAACTCCTTGAAAATAGCCAGAAATATTCACAATGAAGATTTGGTCCACGAGTTATTCACTATGAACTTTATATACCGCAGATATGGCCACCTTGGGGGATTTAATGTTCCAACAAACAAACTCTGCAGCAAAGCAAATCGGGCTAAATGGGAGGAACATAGGCATTTTTCCTTCATGGTAGCCTTTCTGGGATTAATAATATTTCCAAGGAAAGACGGGAACATCGACATCAGAGTTGTTGGGATTGCCAGTACCTTTCTTATATAGGACAACAGTACTTTGGCACCAATGATAGTGGCCGATATCTTTCATGCTCTCACAGCTTGCAAAGCGGGAAAAGATTTCTTCGAGGGTGTAATCTGCTACTACAGATGTGGATGATCGAGCATTTATGTCATCACACTCAGTTTTTGAGTGATGGATCATCAGAAAAGACTTGTATCGAAGAATTCTATATGAGGACAAAAGAGGCTAAATTGCCAGAGGGGTCTAAAGGTTGGATCACATACTTCCGATCACTTACTGCTAGTCAGATAGAATGGGCATTCGGATGGTTGCCCTTCAATGAAGTCATATACATGCCAGCAGAAGGATCATACTTTCTTTTAATGGGACACAAAAGTATCCAACCTTATGCGCCGTATCGAGTATTATGGCAACTCGGAAGATATCAAATAGTGCCAAAAGATGGGGATCTCAGCCTTCAGGCGATAGAGATTAGTCCCGATGGGCAATTTCTTGAGGCAAAAGTCCGAAAAATATGGAATGAGTGCCAATGTTTGAAAGTGGACACTTGTGTAAGGGATCGGGCTAGAGGTGAAGTGTCGCCAGGGTATTCAGCATGGTACCGAAGAGATTTTGAGCATGAAGGACTGACGAAGAGACCTCACATTCAAGAATTTCCCGAGCTGCCAAAAGAGCAATGAAAAAAAACAACTAATTAAAGAAAATGAAACATTGAAAGCTATGATTTTGAAAATGAGAGCAACAACCGAAACCCCAGTTCGGCATGCCCAGGATGAAAAACTAATCTATAATTTGCGGCGAAAGGTAAACGACTACAGTTTTGATCTAGATAAAGCCGAGAATGAATTAACTGGGGTTCGAAAACAATTGGTAAGGAATGCTGAAGCAAGGGCTCGAATGATCCAACAGTTAAAAGATGAACATAATGTCGAAGTTTCTCGGCTAAGGAAAAATATTGTCATGACCGAGGTCAAAAATAGCAACAAGCAAAAGAATTTGACATAGAAAGAGAGCACTGCTGCATGGCCATGGCTAGGCTAGAAATGGAACTACATCAGCTTCAAAAGAAAAGCCAACAGACCTTGGATGCTCGTGCCGAACAGATAGGGAGGTTGCTTCAAGAGAAAGGAATTATCAGGGAAAGAATTGTCAGCATTACTCACTATATTATACGGAAATGCCAGTTGTGCGAGGATATGACCCAGTCCACATTTGCCGCAGCAACAATGATCTTTGTAAAACAAGTAATGATAGATT
Organism: Nicotiana noctiflora; assembly: GCA_032618575.1. Taxonomy (NCBI): domain Eukaryota; kingdom Viridiplantae; phylum Streptophyta; class Magnoliopsida; order Solanales; family Solanaceae; genus Nicotiana; species Nicotiana noctiflora. Next base: position 82,982 of record JASVEL010000693.1, read on the forward strand.
TGGATAAACTCCAAAGGAGATTAGCATATAGGCCCGCGGTAAGACCGAACGATGTCTCGCGGGCACTAGGAGTTTTAATATATTCTTAGGACATGCATTTTTGTGTATTTTTATTTTCGCATTCAGAAGATTGTAGTACAATATCATCTTTTGTAATCAATGATTGAGTATTAATGAAATTGAAAATCCAAATGTTATCATTATTTTTCCTTACATGCAAATGCTAATGCGATACGCAAACATATAGGATCGAAAAATAAAAAAAAATAAAAGAAAAAAAAGAGAGGAAACAATGAAAAAAAAAGAAAAAAAAAAGAAAAAGAGAACATTGGTGGAAATAAAGGAAAGAAAATGTCACGACCCCAAACCCGATCGTGATGGCGCCCAGCACACTGCTAGGGCAGCCTCACCAATCAACAACATTCATGGAGCTAGGAGCTCACTTTATCCAATTTAAGCATAACAAAATAAGTCCATAGTGATAAAATACAAACACGGGGATCAAGTCCCAATAATTGTAACCACACCCCAAACACTGAGGGGTGAAGGAGTCAAAAGACTCTACATATAACATAAGTGTAATAGTGTTTTACAAGATACTCGGTGCGGAAAGAAATAGAAATACGAAATCAAAAGACAACAGGAAAGGATGTCAGGCCCTGCGGACTCTGCAGCTACCCCGACTATCCCGCAAAAAATGCCTCTGAAACAGCTACCGGATCAGGACTGCTGATAGGTACTTGGATCTTCACACAAGGTGCGTGGAGTAAAATGAGTACTGCCAGACTTAGTGGTAATGAATAGGGGTAAGATAGCGCACATAAGAAACCACAATAAAGCACTATGTAAAGGCTGTAATCAATACCCTGTAACAGTTCAATATCAACAGTAATGTACCAACAAGTATTAGCAACATAGAATAACAGCTAGCGGATGTAGCTAAATGCAATGCAATGCATGAGATGACCGCTACAACGCGTAGCCCGATCCAGTTCGGGTACTCGTGCTCACTGTGGGGGTTCAGACTTCGGAGGGGATCCTACAGTCCAAGCACAATATCATGAATATATGCTGCGGCGCGCAGCCCGATCCACTACCATTCAGCTAATATGAAAATGCAACCCCGCAGGCTCAAAAGTAGTTTTGAAAACACTTTTATCATTTTTCAGTTGAAAACAGTATGTCAAAGTTCCAGAGATTGAAAAAAATCATGATAACAGTAATAGCTACGGACTGGTAGTAAAACTAGCATGTCAATATCACAGAACAATGATAACGATCCTTGCAGGATCCCAATAACTGGCTCACAGCCCACAAATGTACTCAACCATCCGAGAAGGAGGTTCAACGGCTCGAGAGTAGCCAATATCACAATATAATACGCAACCATCCAAGAAGGAGGTTCAACGGCTCAAGGATAGCCAATATCATAATTCAATATCAACGGGTCGGACTAAGCCATAGTCCCCAAATCACAATCGACCCCGCACTCACAATAGAGTATGTGTCTCACCGCTATACAGCATCACAAAGTGGTATACCGGGGTTCCGAACCCGCTGGTCATCACCCACATCCTTTACTCACCTCAATACAGCTTGACGACCAGTCCGTGATGCCCTTGCCACGAGTATCAAGCTCCGTACGCGTAGAATCTGGTCAAACATAGTAGAAACACTTCAAATTAGGCCAATGGGATGATACCTAGTCAAGATAACTCAATTTACACCAAAAACTACAAAGTTGCCAAAACCCGACTTCCGGTACGCTTCTCGAAAAATTACAAAAGTTACATATTCGGAACCCTCGTCTCAACACGAGTCTAGGCATATAAAATTTACCAAATTCGAACTCTATTTGACCATTCAAATCCTTGATTTTCTATAATCCAAGCCTAGGGTGAAAACCTCCATAATATACCCCAAATTTCTCCAATTTCATGAGATAATTGCACAATTTATCAATACAAATCACAATTTGAGTCCATAGTTGATTACCTGAAGAATCTCCTTGAATTCCCCTTAAAAATCTCCCAACTCATCTCTTTAGACTGAGCCCTAAATGTTTTAGATTGTTCTGAAATTTCTATCTTCTAATATTATTAATCCTTCTGCGATTTCCGCTTCTGCGGACAAATTCCGCCTCTGCGATTCCGTATCAGCGACCCAATGGTTGTTTCTGCGATTCCAGGCCTGACTGGCAACTTCCGCTTTCGTGTACCTATGTCCGCTCCAGCGGTTCCGCTTCAGCGATCAAGGGCCCCTTCTACGGTCCGGCCTAGGCGGTTGACCCTCCGCTTCTGCGGATCTTCACCTCACGACCGCGGACCACTTTTGCGGTCATGTTTACGCACCAGCGATGCCGCCTCAGCGGAACAAGATCCGTTCTGCGAACCCAAGCGCCTCGGCGCTCCATAGTCCGTTCCTACGGACTCACCTCTACACCCAAATTTCCGCATGGGCGAATATGACATAAACCGAATTGATCAACCTGCAATTTCCATGATTTTCTTTCGTTTAACCACCCGAAAACAACTCGAGGCCCCCGGGACCTCATTCAATCACACCAACACATCCTAATACCTCATTCGAACATGCTCCAACCGTCAAAACACGTCTGACAACACCAAAACTCACAATTCGCATCGAATTCAAGCCTAAATTCCTTAAAACTTTCCGAATTACACATTCGATCAAAGACCCGACCAAACGACGTCCGAATGACCTGAAAATTTACAGACATATCCAAAATCACATGACGAAGCTAAAAAATTGTTGGAATTCCATTCCGACCCCCGAATCAAAATCTCACTTACCGATCGGATTTCGCCAAAATTCAACCTTAGCCAATTCAAGCCTATTTCTATACCGGGCCTCCAAATTCAATTACGATCGCTCCCCTAAGTCACAAATAACCTCCCGAAACTAACCAAATCATCAGAATCTGATTCCGAGCACTCTAACTAAATAGTCAACTCCAGGTTGACTTTTCATATTCAAGTTTCCTTCGTAAAGGTTATTTGCCTCATTTTCAATCCTAATAACTCCTAACTCACCCGATAGACTCTCACACTGATATAAAGCATAAAACACATAAATGCATGATAACGGGGTGGTAATTCCCGTGACGACAGGCCGGGTCGTCACATTCTCCCCCACTTAAGCAAACACTCATCCTTGAGCGGGTCAAGAAACATACCTGAAAGCTCAAACAAGTGGGGATATCTGCTCCGCATCTCCCGCTCAATCTCCCAAGTGGCCTCCTCCACGGGTCGACCTCTCCACTGAACCTTAACTGATGCAATATCCTTGGACCTCAATCTTCTCACCTGACGACCCAATATAGCTATAAGCTTCACATCATAGGTCAAGTCATCATCAAGCTGAATAGTGCTAAAGTCTAACACATGCGATGGGTCCCCAACATACTTCCGAAGCATGGACACGTGAAATACTATCGGGCGGCATACCTGGCAAGTCAATGCAAAAATCACTCTGGCGGAGCCATACGATATGGGGGAATGGAAATGGGCTGAGTGCCTGGAGCCAAGTCAATGCAAAAATCAATGTCCCTATCGGGCGGCATACCTGGCAAGTCTGAAGGAAATACTTCAGGAAATTCGCGAACCACAGGCACCGAGTCAATAGAAGGAACCTCGGCACTAGAATCACGGACATAGGCCAAATAAGCCAAGCATCCCTTTCCAACCATACGCTGTGAGCCTTAACATAAGAAATAACATTGCGACTAGTATGACCTGAAATACCTTTCCACTCTATACGAGGCAAATTCGGCAGAGCTAAAGTCACAGTCTTGCAATGGCAATCTAAAATAGCATGATATGGAGATAGCCAGTCCATGCCTAATATAATATCAAAGTCCACCATATTTAGGAGCAATAAATCAGCACGGGTCTCGAGACCCTCAATTACTATAATACATGATCGATGAACTCGATCAACCACAATAGAATCGCCTACTGGTGTAGACACATGAACGGGAACACTCAGTGGATCACTGGGCTGAATCAAGTACGGTGCAAAATAGGAAGACACGTACGAATATGTAGACCCAGGGTCAAATAATGCTGATGCCTTTCTATCATAAACCAAAATAATACCTGTAATGACGGCATCAGAAGACTCAGCCTCTGGTCTGGCGGGAAGTGCATAACATCGGAGCTGTGCCCCACCACCCTGAGCAGTATCTCTAGGACGATCAGCTGCTGGCTGGTCTCTACCTCTATCGGTCTGAGCTCCACCTCTATGACCTCTACCTCCACCTCTATGTCCTCTACCTCCGCCTCTGGCTGGCTGGGCAGGCTGTGAGGGAACTGGGGCCTGAATCATGGCACGAGAACCCTGCTGCTAAGATCTGTCAGAAGCTCGAGGGCAATACTTTGCAATTTGCCTAAGATCACCGCACGTAAAACAAGCCCTCGGTTGCTGAAAATAGCGAAGTGGTGGTGCACTGATAGGCTGCTGATCAGAGTTGCGTGGCTGAGAATTACGATCACCTGAAGCATCATGAGAAACCTGAAGAGCTTACTTATAAGGCCTAGGAGGATGGCCTCTATCATGAAATTCTCTATCTCCAGACGAGGTACCACTAAATCTGCCCGAATTACGAGTCTCTTATCTGATCCATGTCTTGCTCCCTGTGACAGAGCCATCTCGATCCGGCGGGCTGCATTAGCCGCCTCCAGAAAAGTGATTTCAGTTCCTGCCCCCAAAGCCATCTGTAGTCGAATTGGCTTATTCAAGCCATCAATAAACTTTCTCACCCTTTCCCAATCTGTGGGAAGTATGATAATAGCATGACGAGCCAGGTCCACAAACCTAGTCTCGTACTGTGTGACAGACATAGAACCCTGATGAAGACGCTCAAATTGTCTGCGCATAACCTCCCGCTGAGTTGCTGGAAGGAACTTTTCCAAGAATAATTTTGCAAATTGCCCCCAAGTCAAAGATGATGATCCCGCTGGCCTGGATAGACAATAATCCCTCCAGCAAGTCTTGGCAGAACCAGATAATCGAAAAGTACCAAAGTCCATGCCATTAGTCTCCACAATGCCCATAGTACGGAGAACCTCGTGGCAGCTATATAGGAAATCTTGTGGATCCTATGAAGGAGTGTCACTGAATGTGGTAGTGAACAGCTTGGTAAACCTGTCCAATCTCCATAACGCGTCAGCGGACATAGCTGCACCATCATTAGACGGAGTCACAATAACAGGCTGAGCTGCTTCAACTGGCTGAATCACAGGAACCTGAGCATGGGGAATTACTGTCTCCGGAGTGCGCGTAGAAGGAGTCTGATTACCTCCTCCAGCCTGAGAAGTGGCTGGTGCTACTCGTAATAAACCTGCTCTGGTGATATTGTCCATAAAACCTGCTATCCGGGACCAAAGCATCCTGAAGATCCGGTGAAAACATAACTCCTCCTGGGACCTGAGCTGGGCCTACTGTAGCTGTTGGGACTGGAACCTCCTCCTCGATATGAGCCTGAGGTTCTGTCACTTGGGCCGCTGCTCGGGGCTGAGCTCTGCCCCTACCTTGGCCTCTAGGACGACCTCGACCTCGACCTCTACCCCTAGCGAGAGCTGCCGCTGCTGGGACCTCGGGCTGCTGATCGGTAGATGAGGATGCACGTGTCCTTACCATCTACGGAAGAACAGAGTAGAAGTTCAATTAACATTTGAAAGATCAAGTTGCACGACTGGAAAGAATAAAGGGAGTATTTTCCTAACTCTGTAGCCTCTGGAGGATAAATACAGACGTCTCCGTACCGATCCATTAGACTCTACTAAGGTTGTTCGTGAGTTGTGAGACCTATGCAACCTAGAGCTCTGATACCAACTTGTCACGGCCCGGATTTCCCACCATCGGGGGTCATGATGGCGCCTACTAGTGGAAGCTAGGCAAGCCAAATGTTAATTACACCTCCATTAATTACCAAATTCTTATTAAGACATTAAAATTAAAAACATATAAATCACAGCGGAATAATTAAACTTAGCGGAAGACTTAGTCAATCTTATCAAATATGATAAAGAAAACCCCAAACATGATACACTACCCAAAACTGGTGTCACAATACTCACGAACTTCTAAGAATAATACACACAATTGTCTGAAAGAAAATATAAGCTGTTTATCTCAAATACATGAGATAACAGAATGAAATACATAGATAGAAGAGACAACGGGTCCTGCGGACGCCTGCAAGGCTACCTCGTAGTCTCGGTAGTCGGAATATCCACAATCGTTACTGTCGCTGCTGCTGTCCGTAACCTGTATCTGCGCAAAAAGAGCGCAGAGTGTAGTATCAGCACAACCGACCCCATGTGCTGATAAGTGCCTGGCCTATCCCAGCTAAATAGTGCCGAGACTAATACCAGTCACCCACATAAACCTGTACAATTGCAATATATATATATATATATATGCAATATATATATATATGTACATGTACATAAACATTTATAAGGAAAGACTCTGCTCTGAAATAACAGTCAATAACTCGTGATATCCAGAATAATCTAGTCAACAGAATAAATCTTACTTTCATGTCTCATTTCCTTTTTCATTTCATATCTCGTGCCCGCTCCCAACTATCACAATAATTATATCTTGTGGTAGGCATACCACCCGCTCCCAAATATATCAATAGATTATATCTTGTGGTAGGCGTACCACCCGCTCCCAAATATATCAATAGGCTACCGGCAACTATGGCCAATGCCAAGATTTAAATCACTTTGTGGTCGGCATGCCACACGATCCCATTTCTTATTATATAAGTGGTCGGCGCGCCACACGATCTCAATTCATAAATATATAAGTGGTCGGCGCGCCATACGATCCCAATTCATAAATATATATATTACCGACATTTAACCAATAATCTCTACATCAACAATATTTATAATTACCGGTTTCGAACCAATAATTGATAATAATTCAACAATTTATCTCCATTACTGGTATGACACCAATAACTCTTAATCAACAATTTATACATAACTAAATTCCTATTCATTCAAGCTAGGATAGAACAAACACTTACCTCAAATGTTTTACGAACAATTCAATCTGTGGCAATGCCTTTTCCTTACAAATTTGGTTCCAATCCAATCGTATCTATACACAATTGATTTAATATCATAAATACTACTCAACAAACTAATTCATAATGCCAATTTCAACTTTTACAACATTCTGCCCAGAATAGCGAATTTTGACCCCGGGCCCACATGGTCGGAACTCGGGGTTCGGACCAAAATCCGTTTACCCATCCCCCCACGAGTTCAAGTATATGATTTATTTCAAAATCGGACCTCAATTCGAGGTCCAATTTCCTAATTCATGAAAACCCCTATATTCTACCAAAAACAAGAAATTCTACCATGATAACCTTTGATTTCTATTGAAAAACATGTTTAATGTTGTTAGGAATTGAAAGAATTAAGTAAAAAGTGACTTACAATTATTTTGAAGAAGAGGGAGTTCGTGAAAAATCGACAATGGGTGTTTTTGGGTTGTGAAATGTAAAAAATGAAGCTGGAAATCGGGATTTACAGGTCTCTGTGTTCGCATTTGCGAACATGGGTTCGCAATTGCGAACCCCGACCAATTTCTGGAGTTTGAAAAATAAGCTAAGGCTGGGAAGTTCGCATTTACGAACATTTGTTCGCATTTGCGAAGCCAAGACAAAACTGGGAAGTTCGCATTTGCGAACTTTTGTTCGCATTTGCGAACACAGGCAAAATATGGGAAGTTCGCATTTGCGAACATTTGTTCGCAAATGCGACTTCGCATTTGCGAACTTTTGTTCGCATTCTCGAACACAGGCAGAATATTGGGAAGTTTCCATTTGCGAACATTTCTTCGCATTTGCGACTTCGCATTTGCTAACATTTGTTTGCATTTGCGAACTCTGCGGACCAGGTGCTGACATCAACTTTCTAACATGAAAATTGATCTCGTGGCCTATCCAAAGTTCACCCGAGCCCTCGGGGCTCCAATCCAAATATGCACACTGACTTAAAAACATCATACGAACTTGCTCGCGTGATCAAATCGCCATAATAACACCAAAATCAATGAATTGAGCCTTAAAACTCAAGAATTCTTTCAAATTTCATAATTTCCAAAATTTCCAATTTAAGGCCGAAACACGTCAAACGATGTCCGTTTTCAACCAAACTTTATAGGAAGCGCTTAACCAATATATTTGACCTGTACCGGGTGTCGGAACCAAAATACGAGCCCGATATCACCACTTTTCAATTAAATTTCAGTTTCATTTTCCTTAAACATTTTCAGAAAACAATTTAACAGAAAAATTCTTTTACCGGGGTTCTAGACCTCGGATTTCAAATTCCGGACATACGCCCAAGTTTCATATTTTTCTACAGATTTTCTGAGACAGTCAAATCACGGTTCCGGGTGCGTTTACCAAAAATGTTGACCAAAGTCAACCATATCAATATTAATATCAAAATTCTTCAAATATTTCACATATTTCAACATAAATATTTTCCAGCTTCGTGCCCGAACTGTGCACGCAAATCGAGGCAACTATAAATGAGGTTTTCAAGACCTTAGAAGCTCGAAATGATTAATAAAACAAGTGATGACCCTTTGGGTCGTCACACGAATGGTGCACCCTTCTGGGTCAACTTAGTCAAAGAAGAACCAATGGATGAAAATCCCTGAATAAACCGGCGATAATATCCCGCCAAGCCAAGAAAGCTCCTAATCTATGTGGCTGAGGACGGTCTAGGCCAACTCTACACCGCCTCTATCTTCTTCGGATCAACCTGAATACCATCATGAGACACCACATGACCCAGAAATGCTACTGACTCGAGCCAAAACTCGCACTTGGAGAATTTAGCATACAACTTCTCCTCCCTCAATCTCTAAAACACAATACTCAAATGCTAAGCATGCTCCTCCTGACCACGGGAGTAGACTAGAATGTCATCAATGAATACGATTACAAATGAAACAAGATAGGGCCTGAACACACTGTTCATCAGATGCATAAATGTTGTTGGGGCGTTGGTCGGCCCAAAAGACATCACAAGGAACTCATAGTGACCATATCTGGTCCTGAATGCAGTCTTCATAATGTCGGACTCTCTAATCTTCAGCTGATGGTAGCCCTGAACGAAGATCAATCTTAGAAAACACTCTCGCACCCTGTAACTGATCAAACAAATTATCAATGCGTAGTAGAGGGTACTTGTTCTTCACTGTTACCTTGTTTAATTGTCTATAATCAATACACATCCGCAGGGAACCATCTTTCTTCTTAACAAATAACACTGGTGCACCCCACTAGGACACACTAGGGCTAATGAAACCCTTATCCAGAAGCTCCTGAAGCTGTTCTTTCAATTCCTTCAACTCCACTGGTGCCAACCGATAGGGAGGAATGGAAATGGGTTGAGTTCCCAGCACCAAGTCAATGCCAAAATCAATATCCCTGTGCGGTCGCATGCCCGGCAGGTCTGAGGGGAATACATCTGGAAAGTCCCTCACGACAGGTACGGAATCAATGCTAGGAGACTCAGCTCCCACATCTATCACAAATGCTAAGTATGACAAACACCCATTTTCAACCATTTTCTAAGCCTTTAAACATGAAATAACACGGCTAGGGACGAAATCAGTCGAACCCCGCCACTCATTCTGAGAAATACCAGGAATAGCCAACGTAAATGTCTTAGCATGACAATCCAATATAGCATGGTACGGAGACAACCAGTCCATACCCAATATCACATCAAAGTCCACCATCCCTAATAATAACTTATCTGCCTGGGTCTCCAGACCCCCAATAGAAATAACACAGGATCTATAGACATGATCCACAACAATCGTATCACCCACATAGGTGGATACATGAATATCTAAATCAAGACTACCACGAGTCGCACCCAGATGATGTGCAAAATAAGAAGACACGTAGGAATATGTGGACCCTGGATCAAATATAACAGAGGCATCTCTATGACTGACAGAAATGATACCTGTAATTACTGCATCGGAGGCAACTGCATCACGCCTGTCAAGGAGTGCATAGAATCGTGCCTGTCCTCCACTGGACCTCTCCTCGCCTCTAGGGCGACCACGAGAAGACTGACATTCACCTCTACTGGCCTGAGATGGTGCTGAAGAGGAAGGATGATCCCTCTGCTGAGCCATGTCCCAACGAAGTCGAGGGCACTACCTCTTCATGTGGCCAAACTCACCACACTCATAGCAGCTACCTGGTGCTGGAGAAGGGGACTGAAGGGAACCCCTCACCGCAGAAGAACCCTGGGCTAAAGAAGTAGGTGCTGCACTCTGGGCTGGGAGAGCACTAAGTGAAGGCTGGCCCTGCTGGAATCCCTGTCAACCACGACCAGAAGTACCTCTGCTCTACTTAGGGCAGCCTAAATGGGAAGGTCTAGATGAGCGGCCTCTGCCCTGCGGAAAATGCCCTCTAGATAGAGCACCACTGAAGCTACCAGAACCACGAGGCCTCTTGGCCTGCCTCTCCTCCCTCTCTGGGTGACGATCCACCTCAATGAAGCATGCCATATCCACAACCTGCTCAAATGATGACAATAGAACTCTCTCTCTGGTCATAAGAATGCGGATGGAGTAGTTGAGGTCATCAATGAACCTCCTAATCCTCTCCCTATCAGTAGGGATCATCCATGTGGCATGCCAAGCCAACTATGTGAATCTAAGCTCATACCGGGTCACTGACATGTCGCCCTGAACCAACCACTCAAACTGGCGACGAAGCTCCTCACGACGGGACTGAGGTACATACTTCTCTAGGAAGAGAGTAAAAAACTGCTGCCGGGTGATAGGTGCCACTCCTGCAGGCCTACGCCTCTCAAACTCCTCCCACCAATCAAATGCGGGACCAGTAAACTAAAAAGTAGTGAATGAAACTCCGCTGGACTCAAGAATACCAGCTGTACGTAGCATCCTCTGGCACTTATCTAAGAAACCCTGGGCATCCTCGCCCTCAGTACCACTGAAATGGGGTGGCTGGAGTCTACCAAATCTCTCTAGACAATGCTGCTCGTCGTCGGGCATAGCCTGAACCATATGCTCTGGAGCTGGTGTAGCTGGAGGTATAACTGGTGCAACCACCTGAGTGGGGACCACCTCTGGTGTCTAAAGTCCCTGAACCACCTGCTCAGGTGTGCAAGCCGCAGGGGTCTGCTGACCACCCCCTGTCTGAGATGTCGCTGCAGTAGCGATAGCCGATACTACCTGGACGAATCCGGAACACACCAATAATATCTGGGCCAAAGTCTCCTGAAGACAAGGAATAGCAATAGATAAAGTCTACTGGGGCTGCTGGAGCATCAACCACTAGGGGCTACTCCTGAATATGTACAACAGGCGGGTCAGCTGGCACTGCCTCAACTGCCTTACCTCTACCTCTAGCACGACCGCGCCCACGGCCTCTATCAGGTGGCAATGGAGGTCGTCCACCTCGTCCTGATGCTCGAGTTCTCGCCATCTACGAGAGAATAGAATATAGTAGTTCAGTTCTCAGAACAACAAGATCGCATGATAGAGTTCAAGAAATGTGAAGTGTTTCCTAATGGTTTGCAACCTCCCGAGGATAAGTACAGGCGTCCCCGTACCGATCCACAAGACTCTACTAACCAGCTCAAGACTCATGAGGCCTAGTAAACCTAGGCTCTGATACCAACTTGTCACGACCCCAAACCTGGTCGTGTTGGCGCCCTGCACACTGCTAGGCCAGCCCGGCCAATCAACAACATTCATGGAGCTAGGAGCTCACTTTATCCAGTTTAAGCATAAGAAAATAAGTCAACAATGATAAAATACCAACACGGGGATCAAGTCCCAATAACTTTAACCATTCCCCAGAGACCGAGAGGTCAAGAGTCAAAAGCCTCTACAGATAACATAAGTGTAATAGTGTTTTACAAGATACTCAGTGCAGAAAGAAATGGAAATACGAAATCAAAAGACAGCAGGAAGGGATTTCAGGTCCTGCGGACTCTGCAGCTACCTCGACTATCCCGCAGAAAATGCCTCTGAAACAGCTACGGGATCAGGAGTGCTGAGAGGTACCTGGGTCTGCACACAAGGTGCAGGGAGTAAAATGAGTACTGCCAGACTCAGTGGTAATAAATAGGGGTAAGACAGTGCAGATAAGAAACCATAATAAAGCACTATGTAAAGCAGTAATCAATACCCTGTAACAGTTCAATATCAACAGTAATGTACCAACAAGTATCAGCAACATAGTATAACATCTAGCAGATGTAGCTAAATGCAATGCAATGCATGAGATGACCGCTACGGCGCGTAGCCCGATACAGTTTGGGTACCCGTGCTCACTGTAGGGGTTCAGACTCTGGAGGGGCTCCTACAGCCCAAGCACAATATCATGAATATACTGCGGTGCGCAGTCCGATCCACTACCAGTCAGCTAATATGCAAATGCAGCCTCGCAGGCTCAAAAGTATTTTTGAAAACTCTTTTATCGTTTTTGAGTTGAAAACAGTATGTCAAAGTTCCAGAGATTGAAAAAAATCATGATAACAGTAATAGCTACGGACTGGTAGTAAAACTATTATGTCAATATCACAGAACAATGATAACGATCCTCGCAGGATCCCGATAACTGGCTCACAGCCCACAAATGTACTCAACCATCCGAGAAGGAGGTTCAACGGATCAAGAGTAGCCAATATCACAATATAATACGCAACCATCAGAGAAAGAGGTTCAACGGCTCAAGGATAGCCAATATCATAATTCAATTTCAACGGGTCGGACTAAGCCATAGTCCCCAAATCACAATCGACCCTGCACTCACAAAAGAGTATGTGTATCGCTGCTATACAGCGTCACAAAGTGGTATACCGGGGTTTCAAACCCGCTGGTCATGACCCACATCCTTTACTCACCTCAATACGGCTCGACGACTAGTCCGCGATGCCCTTGCCACGAGAATCAAGCTCAACACGCGTAGAATCTGGTCAAATATAGTAGAAACACATCAAATTAGGCCAATGGGATTATCCCCCTCAAAACAACTCAATTTACACCAAAAACTACAAAGTTGCCAAAACCCGACTTTCGGTACGCTTCTCAAAAAATTATGAAAGTCACATATTCGGAACCCTCGTCTCAACACGAGTCTAGGCATATAAAATTTACCAAAATTTGGACTCCATTTGCCCATTCAAATCCCTGATTTTCTATAATCCAAGCCTAGGGTGAAAACCTCCATAATATACCGCAAATTCCTCCAATTTTATGAGATAATTCCATAATTTATCAATACAAATCATAATTTGAGTCCATAGTTGATTACCTGAAGAATCTCCTTGAATTCCCCTTCAAAATCGCCCAACTCGCCTCTTTAGACCGAGCCCAAAATGTTTGTGAATGTTCTGAAATTTCTAACTTCTGATATTATTAATCCTTCTGCGATTTCCGCTTTTGCGGACAAATTCCGCCTCTGCGATTCCGTATCAGCGACCCAATGGTCGCTTCTGCGATTCCAAGCCTCACTGGCCACTTCCAGTTCCGCACACCTGTGACCACTCCAGCGGTTTCGCTTCAGCAATCAAGGGCCGCTTCTGCGGTCCCGCCTAGGCGGTCGACCCTCCGATTCTGCGGATCTTCACCTCACGACCCCAGACCGCTTCTGTGGTCATGCTTATGCACCAGAGATGCCGCCTCAGCGGAACAAGATCCGCTTCTGTGAACCCAAGCGCCTTTGCGCTCCATTGTCCGCTCCTGCAGACTCGCCTCT